>NDXZ01006957.1:0-21314 GCA_003055125.1 Paykullia maculata | reverse complement strand
AAAAAAAAAAAAAAACGTAAACCCACAGAGAATTATGTTACATAAAAAAACAATAACAATAGAAACACATTATAAAAATTATTTTGCCAATATTATTAAGACCCTGTTAAAGGTTAAAGCATCAAGCAAACTTTACACTCACGAACATTCAAATACACACACAAACACACTTACATGGAATTGGATACAAACTCAGTGAAACATACATGAAGTTACAAACTCTGAAGCACCAATTTTCCTTTTGGGGAATATTTTATTCTCAAGATCACTCTTGGAAAAAAAACACATACAAAGACAAAAAGATAAAACCCATAAAATGTGCAACTAATGCGAGCCAATTGCATGTAAATGATGTTAAATTGCAAAGTATTTTGCACAGTGGGGGTGAAACTTATGGCAGTTTTTATTTAGTAAAAGTAAAGTGTGAAATTTTGTCACGTCGAAAAATTTAAATGACGATTCTAAACTTAAACCATAACTGTATATGTATTTAAATTATGCCCTGCCACTTGGGTGATTTTAAAAGCATCCAGTATTACAAGTTGCAATATTAAATACAAAAAAGAATAAACTACATATGTATAATCCACCGAAGCCATAAACTTGCAATCTGATGAAACACAACAAATGAACAGCTGCAAAAGACATTTATATGTATGTATGTACGACAATATGTAAGTTATAAATATATAGTAGCAAGCTTCTACCTAGATTTGCGAAATGTCTGAAAAATACTCTTAAAACATCAAACAGCGAAAAAGTGACTTCAGCTTTTTACTTTGAAAAAAGAGTATAAGGAGGTAAAGGTATGTAATAAAACTATTTTAGTTGCCAACTACACTTATGAACATCCCAACTAATTAAATGTCTTACCATAATAGCCTTAACTATAACACATTCATTTTTAAGTTTCTATAACTATTATTCACTCTCTATTAGTTTTAAATACATATGTATATTGTAAAGGAGAGTTTGTAGTTATATTCTGAAGCATATGCTATATAAAGACAAATCTGTGAATATGTTTGTACATTAAATTATGCATGTATGTATGTATATGTATGTTTGTAACTTTTTTTAGTTGGTTTTGATATTTTTGGCCTGCAACGTCGTTATTGTCATAATTTTAAACTGTTAGCATTTATTCTACAATTCGTTTTGTTGTTTTAAGTTTTTATACATATGTAAGACAATTATGAGAAAATAATGCATCAAACTTTATATATACATAAATATTTTTTTATAAATTTATTTTTTTATTTATTTGTAAGCGTTTTTAATAAAATTCCAAGGCTTAAAATAAAAATAAACTGCTAGAGAAAGCCTTAGTTCTTAAGGATGAATTTTTTAAACTTAAATTTGTTTATTTTTATTAATCTTTTGTAAACTTATAAAAAAAATCATTTATTTATTTATTTCCAAATCCAAATTAATAATCAAAGCTTCCAGGACTCTGTGAATTTACGTTTTTTTTTTTATCTTTTAACCTTAAAAAAGATTTTAAAGCGGCGAAAACTTTTGTAAAAATAAAATTTTTATTGAATTTTTAATGTACATTGTGAGAATAATTGTGTTCAAAAATTCAATGATAATCAACGGCATTTTTTAACAATCATATAAATATTTTCCGTCTGTTCACTTTTTAGCTCATTGTGTAAATTTCTGTGTTTAACACAATCTTATATCAACAACTTTAGGCTAGTAAATCAATCTTTAAACGTGTAGTGCAGAATACGTTTCTTATTGCCAATAAGAACAATCAAAGCAATTTTAGAAATATTTTAAGTCATTTAAAAAAACTATATTGTAATGGCAAATGAAATCTATGAATTGTCATAAATAAGAATGTGTTTTTTCAAGAACTGTCTTGAAAGAAATCTTCAACAGGAATTAATGAAGAAATTTTCTGATTGATATTGTGGTTAAAATTTGATCGTTTTCTATTTTAACTTTTCGGTATTCCACTGCAAATCTCTTTCTATAGATAACAATGACAAACGGCAATGTGAACATCATCATCACTCAGGTGTAAAATTGTTTTAAAACTATTCCATGATTCATGTTTGTTGTTTTTTATTTTTTTTTTTTTTTTGGAATGTGGTTTCCGCGAATTTATGAAATTATGTTTTCAAGATGCAAATAAATCGTATAAATAAACAAGAAGTGTCACAAATCATATTTAGTTTAACAAATATTTATCTAACGAAACCAACACCGGTATTACAATATTGATTTCCAAATTGTTCGTTATATTGTTTCCTTTTTTCTATTTCCTATAATCTGCATTTTTAAAAGTTATTATTCATTTCCTAAACCAACACAAATTCCAACATCATCATCATAAAAATATCAAGAAAAAGAAGAAGCAAAACAAAAACTAAAAAACAATACAAAATACGAAATATAAAAAATGCTAATTACAAAACATAAACATTTAGCTAAAATATTTAACAAACATCAAGATCAATCTGCTCAACTTTTGTTAAGTCATTTTAAGAAATGTTATTGCCTGCATCGAAAACAATTTCAACAGCCTCATCTGCGGCATAATTTATGGTCTCCTTTCTCACCAACGGTTTCAAATATCATGTCAGCAATGATAACGATGCTGCTCTTTATGTTGTTACAATTTTGTTGTGTCGATGCTGTCGGTTATTCATACACACGTTTTGTTGGACCCGTTGCTGGTCCCGAACACAAAATCTATGTTAATGATGCCAACACCGCGGCTGATGGCAAAGCACAATACCCAGGCAGTAGTTCACTGCGCTTGGATTATGTTGCCAAACCGGAATATGAATTTGCGTATGGCGTGGAAGATGCAAATGCTCATATTTTGCACAATCGAAATGAAATGCGTGATGGTGATGCTGTTAAAGGAGTTTATAGGTGAGTTATAAATTAGTGTCTGTTAAAGTTAGTTTTATTGCGAGTTCGTATAAATCAGTAAGAAAACCGGAAGCTGAAAGTGATTGACTGACACGTGAAAAATATTTTTGTTTAAAAGAAATCGAAATAAAGCAGTTAAGTTGAATTTCGTATATGCGTGTATGTACATATTTATGTATGTACATGTAATTGTTTCGGTCTTAAAGGGTGGTGATATAAACACATAATTGGCGATTTTTTACGAAATAGAGATATTTTTTAAAGAGACTTTTAGCGCGATGAATCGAGCACGAATTTATTATCAAACTTATGTGTTTTATCATCAAAGTGCAGGGCGCAATTATTATATATTATTATTATTTAATTATGTACAAATTTTAATAAAATTAAAAATAGGACAAGTTGTAGGTGCTAAGACAAATATTACTACAAATAATTTAAAAGGTATTTAATTTACTTAATCATTTTCGCGAAACTTCGATACTAATAAAACTGTTTAAAATATTGGATGCGGGATAAAATGAAGAACAAATTAGTTTCTGTGGACACAGATCTTTCGACTGAGTTTTGTAATGATAGTTTCATAGGTTTTTAGAAGCTTCTATAGAAGGCTCAGTTTTGGCTGAACCCTCTTACAAATGTTTAAAATATACGAATTATGAAACCTTGGCTGACTTACATATGTGTTATGTCGTGTAGGGCATAATGTGGTTGGGGATATAAAAAATATTTTCGTAGTATTAGACAGGTCATCTGTGGGAAATTAAAAAATCCAAAAGAATTATACACCGGGGCTCTTAGAATAGGTTTTAGTTAAAGTTCGCAGAAAAAACGTGCATCAACTTCTTAGGTATTAAACAAAAGTTTCATTTGAACTAAAGCTGTCTAACCAAACATTTAATATATTTTATATATTGTCATATATTTTACAAAGTTAGTTTGGAAATAAACTTTTATGATCTTTATACTTTTTATTGTTTGCATAAAATATTTACTAGTCTAGTAGATCCCGATGGTTCTTTGCGTGTGGTTAAATATACAGCCGACGATATTAACGGTTTTCAGGCTGAAGTCATACGTAATGGAGTCTCATCGTTACATGATCAACTACAAAATGATTACAAACGTGCACCACCTTCAAGCAACATCAATCATCACAACAACTATTACAACCTAGATCGTGAACAACATCTTTATCCTCAATCCCAGACACATTTGAAAAAAGACTATGAAAGATATTATGCATCATCTAAGCCAAATTTGGAACGACTTCAGCAAATAAATCATCAGCATTATCCACAAAATCAATACCAAACACCTTCACAGACACCGATTATATATCAATACAGCAGTAATGATGCTGATAAAAATAGTGATGGTAGTAGTAGCAATGATAGTGACAGTGATTGCAACGATGATCGGCAATCGCAATATGAAGTGCACGAAAAACTAAATTATAATAATCATGAGAATGAAAACGATGAAGATGATCATTATGGTGACGATGACAATGACCATAAATTAAACAAAACTGACAAAAATATTGGTGGCTTTAAAAATCAAAAACATTTAGATCAAAATGATGACTATGATGATGAAGATGATGATGATGATTACGATGACAAGAATGATTCTGAGGAATTGGAAGATTATGAGGAAGCTATTCATAAACTAGAAAATATTGAGGAAAGTGACGAATATTATTAAGCTTTATAAACGTGCACTTAAGGCTTATTTGATATTTAATAATAAGTTTTATGGTTAAATGAAGAAAACTTATTTAAAAAATTTAAAAAATACACTTAAAAATCTAAGAAATATTTTTTATTAAACCAATTGAATTTTATTATTATTCTGCTACTCAGCATTAGTTAATCGGTTGAAATTTAATTTTTTTTTTCTTTTCATAATTAATTTTTTTTCCAGTAGAAAAGTTAAATATAAAGTTTATACCGGATTCAATGTCATTATGTTGCTTCATTCAATAATCTATTTATGTGGCCAATTTAGCAGACAGATACTTAGATAACTGTTTTGTTTATCTGTCAGTCAGCTTATTATTTATTTGACCATTCGGCTTTTTTTCACTAGATACACCGTTAGTCGGTCAATGGGTACCTAAATTTAATTGCATTCAAATGTGACTGTTAGTGATATTTAAAAGCTTTAATTTTCTAATTTGTAGCCTACACACTTTTTATTTTATATATGGCTATAGTTCATCCGAACATGTCTTGTCATTAATTGTATGCAACACTGCTGCAACTTACTGTTCGTGTCTTAAGTCTTTTGTTTTTTAATAATTACTGACTTTTATATTCGCAAATTTATTAATTTGTTCAAATTCAAAATATATTCAAATAAAAAGAAGGAAACATTTTCATCCTTTGGAAAATTCAAAAAAATCAATATCTTAAATAAAACGAACAAATCATCTACGTAGATATCTCTTCAAGTAAATATTCATATCAATTAAATGTACATACATACATGTTACTTGTTTATTGTTGTCTATGTATATAACTGCGGCTGTTTTTTTCCTCTCTTTTTTAACTATTAAGCAGTACAGAAAAATAAAATTATACAAAAATTCACGTAAATAAATATATAACAAAATCAAAATAATACAAAAAAAAACTTTTAAATGAAATTAGGTCAGTAGAAGAAACAGTCAATAACCATACAAGACCAGTAAAGTAGACAACTTTTATTAATTGACAGTTTAATCTAGTTTGAGTTTTTTTTTTCGTTGTTGGTGCTGCAACTTTTACATTTATTTATAATTTGATCGATAGTTAGTTACAAGATTTATAAACAACAACGGACTAGAAAAAACCCATATGTCTGTCCAATTACTCGTTGATATTTAAGTATGTGTGATTGTGGCACGTAAAAGTATGTACGTGTACATATATTTTAAGATTACGATGACGAAAAGGTTGATGTTGTAATCATCTATTAACAACAACAAAAACAAGTTAAAAATATAATAAATTCACATCAATAAGTTCTGGTTACATGGTGGTATTTCAGGCAAAAAGTTTTTTATTTTTTTATTTTAGCGCTTTTTGCAACAAAATACCTGGGGTGTACAATATTCTAATAGATACATACATATGAAAAAAATACAAAGAATTACACATACAAACATAAGACCGTCATGGCAACAAGATAATCACGTTAACATATTACAAACTTTAAATATATACGAAAATAATACAACTACAAAATATATGTTTATTCTTTCTATTTTTACTTTATCTTTCTTAAAGCAGTATTTAGTTTCCAGCCCAAAGTTACCTGCTTAGTAATCACGTCCATTTGTATTTAATATTTGCCTGTTATATATATGTACATATTGCATGCCATATATTGAACTTTAAAATCAAAGAGTTCGCTTAAAAGATTTTAATGGTGGCAAATGTTTAAACAAAAATAAAAAAAACAATTTTAAGTCACCTCAAACAATCTTGTTACAATTGCTAAAAAAAATAATTATATTAATAAACCGAAATTAATAAAAAACAAGTAAGAGCGCTATATGCGGCTATGCCGAATCTTATATACCCTTCACTACGTGTATCTATGTGTGTATATTAGTAAATTTTTTTCAAAACACACATACAAATATAATAATTTTAGAGTAAAAAAAATCTTTAAAAAAACGAGGCAGTCGTCTTTTTTCCTTATATCTCAGCCGGTTATTAATGGATCTTGCCAGTTTTCAAGGCCGATTTTTTCGAAAATATTCCCAAAAGTTTGATACCACACACAACCCTGGGTGATCTATGGGAGCTACGTAAACTTGATTTCAACATACACACGGACAGACGGATAAACGGATAGAAGGACGCTGCTAAATCGACTTCCCTATCTATAAGGATTACTTTATAGGGTCGCATATGAATATTGAAGAAATTACAAACGGAATGACAAACCTATATATACCCTTACCACATGTGTGAAGGGTAAAAAAACGGAGTTGTTTTTAGTGCAAATAATTTGCCAAAAATACATTTAACCAAGTGACCACCAGTGCAATCGTAGCAGAACGCTGGCCCAATCCAATACGCTATTACGCCTGTTTTTATATGCTGAACTACAGGTGGCAAGATTATTTATAAGTTTGTCATTCCGTTCGAATTTTATTCAATATTCAATAAATACATTTCTTATAACACGTAATGAAGGGTATATAAGATTCTTACTTGTTTTACTTTTTGTTAAAAACTATAATTAAGACATTATCTTATATATTTATGTATGTTGTGTTGGAACTTTGAACAGACAAAAAACAACAGAAAATAAATAAGAAATTAACTAAAATCAAACATATACTGAAAATTCTTTAGCAATTAACGATGCCAACAATATTTAACTTTGTCTTAAAGACCGCCACCAAACCAAACATGACCAAATTTATTTGCTTATTCTGATTATGGTCATAACACATTAAAGTTGCACAAGAAATTGTACGTTTTTGCTTTAGCGTAAGTTAGTCCAAAAAATAAAAGAAGTGTTTGAACTATAATTCTAAATAAACAGTTTAAACAGATGGTGAAAAAGATACCGTTAGCGCTAGAAAAATTACTTATGTGTATTGTTACTATTTCAAATATAAATAAAGGTAGATTTATAAAGGTAATAGCGTCGCTACAACAAATATAACAAAAACAAAACCACATTAAATTTGTTGTTGCAAAAATATTTGAACAATGTCAAAATTATTGCTGCCAACTCTTTTCAGTAAACAAAAAAAACAAAAACTTTGTTCATCTTTTAATTTTTCACACAAAAATTAATATTTTGCAGACATGTTTGTAAAATTTGTGTGTAGGACATGTCATCGGATCATTTAAAAAAAAAATTGACTAATTGGCCCAAAATCCCTAGAGAATGGGCGAAAAAACAACATGACTTTAACTACCTTTCGGACATTCTTATATATACATATGTACATGCGTAAACTGTATAACTTTACGATTTGTTATTACAAAATCTATGTTAATATGTTCAACAAAATATTATTTTGGCTTGTAAAAATACAGAACAAATAATGAACTCAAAATCAAATACAGAACATTTTAAGCGTTTTTATATAAGAATAATTTATAGAGAACAGAGCTCTCAAATACAATACTGTTCTGTATAATACAAAACGGATGGTCACCGTAACTATAAACCACTGAATCAACAATAATTCTGAAAAAACACTATTGAATATAAAAAAATATACAATTTTGTAAGTTAAACATGTTTGCATGCAAAATAATATTTGGTAAATCAACTATTGCAGACACCTCTTTCCTGCCACTAATTGTTGACACATGCAACACTTTAAAGTTAAGTACAAAAAAATGCAATTAAAAAAATTTAATCAAACTAAGTTGAAAGGCCTGGGTCTAAATATAAAATGTGTAACAAATCTAGTTTTTGTTGGGGTATTAATTTTTTTTAGTTTATTCTTAAACCAATACATAAATGTTGTTTTCATATAATCCATTTTATCATCATCTTTTGAGGTACCTTCCCGTTTTCTTATAAACCATTATAGTTTAAAGGTATTATTTCTTTTAGTTAGTTAAACAAAGTTAAAGTTTATTTTATTTTTATTATATTTTTTTGTCAAATTTTTTTATTAAGACAATCAGTTTATTCTAGCTCAAGTTTGTTTTTTTTTAGATATTTTTGATCAGCTTTTTTTTGGTACAAGACAAAAATATTTATTCAAATTATTTTTTAAATAATTTACATTTTATTTACAATATTAAAGTCTATTACTTTTTAGTCTAGTATTTGAAATTCAAGTTTTGTAGTTTTGGTTTGTTTTTCAATGAAATATCTGCATTTTTTAGGTTACGAATGTTTTACATTCGCCGCAAATACGAATCCCTTATTTTGCTGTGTTGTTATACGAAACAAATGTTGTTTTACGATTTTTGTCTGTCGATTAATAAATAACACTACTTTACGAAAATCAAGTTTTTATTTGTGTCCGGAAAAATTTTAGCTATTGTCGACTACGTACATGTGTTACATAGATTTCAAATATACAAGTAGAGTTTTGACATACATACGTATATAGGACATACATATCGCTCATTTACTAAAAGAACGTCATAACTCAACAAATGAAATTTTGGAGTTAATGATGCAAAATTGTTCACTATATCACTTGTTCACTTTATATTGTGTAAAAAGTACATGCAAATGGCGTGTAAACGCACCTTTTGATAGAAGAAAACTTTTTCATATTTTCACTGAGTTGTATGTAAATTGAAAAATTTAAACTCATTTTCTGCAAAACTAGTTTCTTTGAGCTATGTTAGTTACCAACTAAATAAAAAATTTTAAATTTGACAACAAAATTACCTTGAAGCTATGCAAACATTGGTATTAAATTTTCCCAGTATTTTTAGAGATATCGGAAAACTTGCGCCAAAAAAAAATACTTTTTACACAAAATTTCAGAAATTTCTTTTTTCAAAATTTATACAAAATAAAAATGCACTTTATATAAGTATACATATGTACATTGAATTCTTAAGGCATACGTAAAACTTTCTTAATTGGAAATTAAAAAAAAATAAGTGAAACACTTTCACAAACTTTTTAACTCTTAAAATATACGTTTTCAAGACAGTCATACAGAAATATGCCTAAATATACCGGTCTGAGAGGGATAAGCCCACCAGGCTAGCCAAGAAGAAGAGTTGAATGAATAAGAATTATGTGTCTATTTCTATTTTTACTTCTATTAAAATATGCAATTGTGTTTTATAGCAATTTTTATTTTATTTTTCATACATATAACATTTTTTCATCATAGTATACTTGCAGTATCTGTAGACAATAAAATGCTTAACATTATTCTTAAAGACTAAATTTAGATTCTTAGGTTTTTCTTTGTTTTTAGTATTTTTCTAGATTACGATATTAAAAAGACTATGAAATATTTGTATGTTTGTATGTATGTGTAAATTTATGTATGTATGTCATGCAGTTTGAAGATTAAAAAAAAAACAAAATTCAGCTAAATTGTTCCCTTGTAGTACATCTAGATAGAAATTATTAAGAAGTTAAATTACATTTTAGACATGTTTTAAGTTTTTTGTGTTTAAACTTTATTTTAAACTGTTTTCAATATCTAAAGGTTTAATCTGTTCACATTTGACTAAGCCAAGTTTTGTGTTCCAAATCTGTATATGCATATATACATATACATACATATATATATATATACATTTGTGTTGAGTGCTGATATTTTAAAATAAAAACCACCTAGAAATTTTGCCTCAACTATATTTTTTTTCAAAATTACCAAACAGAAAGTATGTTATTTTGTAAAAATATAATTTGGAAAAAATAAAAGCTTAATGATTTTTACTTCATATTTTAATTAAAAAATAAATAAAAAATTTTTAACTTGTACTCTTTAATTAAAATTATATAAAAAAGATTTAAAAACAAACTGCAACAACTACAAATTGTTTCGCCAAAAAGACGGCAAAACTTTTTTAATTTACTTAAGGCAAGTTAATCCAAAAAAATCGATTAGATTAGATTAACGGTTTTACGATTGTATAACAAAAGTAACATGTTAATGTATACAGTTTCTATTATGTTTTTACCTTCGCCTTAAAAATTACAAATATGTGAGTTAGGACCTTTCTACCTGAGACCAACGATATGTGATTTTGACGCCTTTGATATCGTGGATATTATTTTTAAGCCGAAATTTCAAACTTAATAACCTTATAATTAATATTTTAATGATGTCACACAATGGGCTGGCGAAATATTGGAAAAAAATATTTTATTTAAAAACGGACTTTAAAGCTTTTATTTGTAAAATGTAACATATCACACTTTTGTATCATGACGAAACTGTTTTACCTCACATAGTTGCTTTCTTGAGTACTAAAAGTTGAATACCACTATTTCCAACCTGTAAATAGTATGTACTTCAAAGCAAAAATATATTTTCGTTGTTTTTATAGAAGTTTTTGCAAATTTATCCAAATATTAAATCGGATCAATTGAAATATTAAAAAAGATATGCCCATTCTGAGATCAACAAAATCGCGAAAAAATCAATCGGAAAATACTGAAAACAAGGAAAATAAAGGCACGAAAACGACGTTACAGATCGTCAATAAACGAATTCTAAACAAAAAGACGCGCGCTGGTCGTCCATCTAAGTTTACAGAAATAGTTTTAAAGGAAATAATAAGTTGTGAAAAGCAAACGCAGACTACTAGAAAAACTGAAAGCAGTAGCGAAAAACAAACAAACAATAAAATGATACATGAAGAAGACTGTTTCCAAACACAAGTTACATTTAAAGAGGCTTCTGCTAATCAAATGGAGCAACTAAAAGCTGATGAACCCATGGAGGACGTAACGGATTTTAATGAAGAAAACGATAATCATTTCTCAATCAAAAAACAAAAGTTGAATAACGGTGAGATGGAGAAAAGTAAGATAAATATTGACTCGCCTGAGAAGCAAGAAGAAAAGAAGAGTAATCCACAGATAGAAATGGAACCAATTAAAAGCTCTCAGCTTGATGTAGAGAAAGATAAATTGTTTGGTAACAATGCTTCTAAAAGCAAAGGTATATCTTTAAAATCCCAAAGTAACATTGCTAAAGATTCTGAAGAATCATCTTCAAAAGTTAGCAATTTGCCCAAGCAATTGCTGACAGTCATTTCAAATTTGTATTTAAATGTCGGCGAGCGTTTGCAGTTGGATTTTTCTCCACGTTGTGTTGATGATTTGGCTTTCTGTCATCGTCACCACTACCGTTCAGAACTGCCAGATGCTCCTATTACATCACAAGCTCTCAGTTTGCGTAGTGCTCTGCAACACTATCGTTACGTGTTATTTATTAATACCACCACTGACATGTGCCATCGTGGTGAGTTCCCCGGTAAAGGAATCTTTACTAAACTTATAGAATTGGTTTTGGTAAGTGATAGGCCAATTCCATTAAAAAATATTTTAAAAACTTATTCTTTATCTTTTTCAGAGCATTAACTATACGACCAAACATCCCAATGTCAATATTCTCACTTACCAACAATCATATCACAAATCAATAGCTTTATTCTCTATGGTCGTGCGAACATTTCCGCCTTGCTGGCACAAAATGCGCCCCTATTATGTTGGTTTTTTGGAATATGGTCTAGATTCTACAAAACTTAAAAGCAATAAAGAGGAACCTCTTTCAAAATCAGCGAAAATCTTTGATATTATTTTAGACTTACTAGAAGAGGCTCTTAAGACTTCAAACACTGAAGATATTAGCGTAGCGAAAAGTGAAACACTGCAGTTACTCGAGATTGCAAATATGGATTCTACTTCACCACTGCCAAACACAGAGTTAGGTATGTGCTCTGAATATTGGAATCAAAATGAGTACGAAGAAAGGGAAAGGCAAAAGCAAACATTTGACGCCTTGCCCAATGATCAGAAGTTGGAAAGAATTTTTATGGCTCTTAGGCTGTTATTACAGATATTGGAAAATGATTTGGCCATGTGGATATTGCATCATAATAAAAAGACCAAAGAATGGATATTTTGTGCCGAAAACAGACCTTTAATTGTTGTGCTCTGCGAATTGACACAATACACCAGAATGACGCGAGTGGCGAGAAGAATTTTTAGTGTTTACAGCGAATCGGCTGCTAAGGGACTGTGTATTAGGCGTTTAAAAGTTTTGGAGGTAAATAAAATTGTCATTAATTTTTTTTTTAGTTTTTGATCATTACATTTTTATTATGTGTGGTGTTAACAAGTTTAATTTTTATATTTTTATAGCGTTTTATATCCCTGTTGATGGTGGCTAGCAATACGGCCGATATGGAAAATACTGCCATTGGTGTAAAATATCCCTTTTTAGGCGACCAAACCAAAACATTAATACAAGAATTTTTTAAAATTTTTAAAGGTATTTTTTATAACTTTGCCTAAAGATTACAATCTCTCTAAACTTTTATTTGTTAAACAATTGTAGGCCATAATCGTGAGGAAATTACCAAATATATGGAGACCATTGAACTTTTACGCATACCCTATGTCCGTTATGAATTCATCGATAATGTCCTAATCATGTTTCAATTCACTGACTCTGAGCCCTTAACACCGCAAAAAATAGCCTTGGATATAGCTAAAAAACGCTGGCTTAAGTATAAACCCGCTGCCGAACTCACCAATCTCGAGGAGGACATTTCACAAGAACAGTACTTACATTTACTGTTGGATGCGTTGCGCAACTACTGCAATTTCCACGGCTTAAAAACGTTTCTTCATGTCATCACTAATGCCAAGCAACTCTCTCATCTCACTACCACTAATGATTCGGTTCATCGCTGGCCAACTCATGGCAGTGGTGTGATTGTCCTAAAAAAAATGTCAGAAGATATTTCAATGCTTGAGTCTCAACTGAGAGGGAACGTAAGAATGTCAAAACCCAAAGTTGATTTGCCTTTAGCTGATATTTGCATAGATGAGGCTATTATTTTAAAATATCGCAATGATTTAAAATTTATTGTTAATTTACAAAATGTTGTACTCAAACAAAAGGAGACCTATCCTGATGTCGATTTCACCACATGGTTGGAATATCTTAATGATTTTATCCCTAGGAAGTTGGAAAAAGAAGACAGTCAATTAAACTAAGAATTATAAAACTAAACTTATTTACTTTAAAATATTTATTTTCGGTTTAATTTTACAGATTTTGTATACATTTACCTGGATTATACTTAGTATGTATTGCTTGATATTATTTTATTTATTATTTGTTTAAATTAAGTTCGTATGTTGTAGTACCGGAGACAAATTATGGCATGCGATATCTAAAGAAATTTTATTTGAACGTGTGAATTTTCTTTGCTTTTGGTATAGGAGTTATAATTAGATGCCTCTCAATTTCATTCTATGTATATCGAATACAGTAATTTGTACCCAAATTTTATTGTTTCTTTAATATGTAATTTGCATTTGAGTTTGTTTTCCTTTTTGAAAAATCGTATTAAATGCATACATACATATGTACATATATGTATATTAAAACACTAAAACTGCATTTTTATTTATTAAGAGCTTATTAACTGATAATACTGGATTCGTTCGTAAGTGCATAATCAGTCATCCCATAGAGGCGGGGAAAAGACTGGTAATAGCTAAACCACTAAGTCAATTTGCATGGAATAAACTACAAATTTGAAAAGAAATTTTTTTTCAAAAAATGTTTTATTGAAGAATTTCTCGATTATATGTAAAGCAGGGATAGCAAAGTTAGCACATTGGGCTAATTGTGGTACATTTAAAAATTATGGCTGAATTTGGACCACTAAGCGACTCTACTCTCGTACATAATAAAAGCTACAGGCACACAAACATGGTCAAGCAGTTTGGTCATAGCTAATCATTTTGTTTGTAAAAAAATTATTTACAGGTGCATTAATGATATAATTACAGAATCTTATTTATCTTTTACACACAAAATAACAAACACATTTTGTTCTTCTATGCATTTAGGATCCAAATTTGTTGCCATATTGTAAGACATTTACTTAATTAAAAAAACAAATAAAAATTTTTATTATGTGTATGTAATTGCGATTATCACTATAGAATTTTATTTAACAATTTGTTTTATTTTTAATTCCTTTTTTATTTATATTCGTTTGATATATTTGATTTTTATACCTTCCTGTAAAGGTACGTTTTATTAATTTTTTTATCACTAACAAAATATAATCACTATATATGTATATATCATCATACATAATATATATATATATATATATATATATATATATTTATTTAATACTAATGCAATTATATTATTACAATAATACATATATAAATGATCGTTATAACATTTTTCTAATAATATTTTTATATGTATGTTTGTATGTATATGTATGTAGTATATTCAAATTTATTTTACATATAAACATATTCTTTTATTATTGTTGTGTATACATACATGTACATATATGGATGTATGTAAATATTTATATAATTTAATTGTTTTTTTTTCTTTTTCTTTATTCTCAGTTTGAGTCCATTTTATATCAAGTGATTATTATAACTTTAGTTTTTTGTTTTACCTGTTTTTCACATTTATACAGCAAAAACTACATTTACGTATGGTTTTCGTATGGGTCAATAGTACACATTGTTGAAGTTGTTTTAAATTTGGTTTTTTTTTGTAATTTTGTTTAAACATTTTTAATTTCAGTTTGTAAATGCTTATTAACTAATCTCACTACGTGTTTTTGTATTTAATATAATTTTTATATTTTAATACAAAAAAAAATCTATAGAAAATTTCTGTTGTCTATTTTTTTAACTACAAAAATTAATAAATACATTTATAACAAATCTGTTTAAGGTTTTTGTATAAAAATTAAAGAAAAATTTCAAAAAATGTCAGAAGCAGTTAAAATAAATTGCCCTGTATTATTTTTATTTTATTTACATACATACATATTTTAATGTACTTAATTTACTTTTGTAAGTAAGTTTTTGATTTTCTTTTACAAGAATATTTAATTTTGATTAGTTTTTGTTGATTAATATTTAAAAAAAAACAAAATACATTGTCATAATTCACAACCTCTGTGTAACAACACATGGTGATTGCTCTTCAGAGAGGATTTTCTATTTAAGGTGTTGATATATATACATATGTATATATACATATATATGAAGTTTGACAGTTTTATATTTTAGAAGAAGAGATGCACCATGGATACAAAAATAATACAACACAGGTTGTGCGTTCGGGAATATAGGTTTGAAAATTTTTAAAATTAAGCCTTAAGTTACAGTTAGCTATAAATAGCAGGCAGATCTTATAATAAAATATATTCAGTAATAAATTATAAACTACTTTGGCCGTCTTTCACTTATATATTTTTAATTCTTTAAGTGGTTTTACGTTTTAACTTTAAACACAAACTTAAAGAGAAACTATTTTTTATTGAAAATTTCTCCAATCAATCAATTTACCTAAATCCAGATTAAAAAAAACACAATTTTTAAATTAAGTTTAAAATAAACAGGATTATTACGAAATCCAATTGCTGTCGTCAATTCCGATACTAATGATTGATGTTTAAATTATAGTAATTAGTTCGAACATTAAACCGAAACATCACTGAAGTAACTTGTTTGTCCTTTTTGAGTTAAATTTTGACAGCAATTTGATTTCATGTTAACCCTGAACATATGTATATATATATTTTTTTTTTTTTTATAAATTAAACATTTCTTTTACAATTTTTTTTATGTTACTAAGATATTAAATGTGTCTTTTTAACTCTTTTGTTCAATATTCCTGTAGTTTTTTTGTTATAATTTTTATATACATATGTGTGCATGGATGTATGTGCGTACGTATGTCATATAAACATACATACTACCTACATATGTATATAAAATAAATATACATATATGTAAATATTTTTAATTAACAACATTTATAATTTGTTTTTACGTTATTAATATCTTTATTTTATTTTAGTTTTACATTTTGCGTTCGTCTCAAATTCGTATACGTTGAGTTAGTTTTTAATGATTTATTCTAAAACTCAAAATAATCAAAAATTCTTACAATATCTTGACAAATAATTTTTTAACTTACTAAAATTATATAAAAGAAAAATAAATAAATTGAAAAAAAAAACAGAAAATCAAACACTTAAAACTTGTTTAGGAACTTGATTCTTAAAGTGGCCACGATAGAAATAAAACAAGGAAAAAAATAAATCTGTAAATAATTAAAGAATTACTGACTTACTATTAAAATGCATAAAAAACCAAAAATTATATTGATTGGTATGTCTTAATTGAAACTGTACGACAACCAATTTCATTTGCCAAATAGTCATTATATTGATATCCCTAACTAGAAATATTTTTTGTATAAAATCCAACTACAGTTTGTTTGCTTTCCATTAACGACCCATTAAAATAATCAGCCCTATTACGGTTGGCGTAGTCGTGTCGATTGTCTTCAAATACGACAGAAAAACGACACAAGGTACCATTTATTTAACATTGGCGTATATTTTACACAATACCATAAACTTAAAAATGACTAGTTACGACTACGCCAACCGTAGTAGGGCTGTGTGTATTGGATTTTTTTAAGAAGCAAACAAAAAATGCTTTAAAAATGTAAAATAAAACAAAACAATTCTGTATTAAAACTAATCAATTTAGAAATCTATATAAAGTAAAATAATAACAGACAAAGCAAAATTATTTATAATTTATGTGGATTTTTTTCCAACAACATTTTTATATAATCGCTTAAAAAAAATGTATATATGAAATAAAAAAAGAAGATTTTACCATTAATTTTCATTGAACGGGGGAGATGAATCGATTACTTGCTCTCAATGTGTAACCGTCATTATACATAAATACGTTTCGTAAATTTACATACATGATGTTAAACTCAAATAATAAAAAAATGTACAAATTACATATATGTACTTACATACATATGTATGGAACTAAACTTACATATTTAAAATAAACTTAAAATTACAAATTTGACTATTAAATATTGTTCTCTTAAGGGTTTAAATTAGGGCAATAATTATAAAAATAATTTTATTCAATGTTTCTTAATGCACAATATGTAAACCAAAAAAAAAAACTATTTCTTTTCAATGTGCAAGTTCATTTAAACAAAAAAATGTTATAAATTCGAAAATTAAAATCTAAAAAATCGATTTACAAAATATACTTAAATTAAATCTTAATAAAAATTAAACTATAAAAACATTATTCACACAAAAGCAGTTGCTTTTGTCAAATCTTATTGTGGGGACGAAAGAGGAAAGATAAATCGAAAAAGAGCTTTCTACAGTAAAAATATTTCCATCAGCAACATCAGGTGTCAACAAAGAAAGGAAAACGTTATGCATGAAAACTTGTCTAATCGAGGGTTACTCTGTAATTTGATTTGTGAATTAAAACTTTTAGTGAATCGTGTTACAGAGTAATAAATGGGAAGGAAATACATACTCTCTTTATCTCTTCGAAAATTACATTTACATTACATTTTTCAATTTTCAGAGATATCACAAAATTCTTTTGCATTGAAAATAGAACTAAAGTACTGATGACTATTCTTCTAACATTCAGTTACGCTTTTAAGGCTGTAAATTTCTATTCTTAAAATACAAAAAAAAAAATGGAAAATACAGAATCAAAGTTAAATTGCGTTTAACAAGATTTATTATAATCTTTTTAAGACTTTGAATAGATATTTTTTGCAAAATAGAACTCTGCGACATGACTGTGTTTTCAAACTTGTTTTCTTTTGGAAATCTAAATTTCTCAAGTTATTTTATACAATTATTAACTGAAAATTCCAAAACGTAGTCAAGTAGTTTTTACTAATAATTATTTTTGTTTTTAAAAACCCCTCATCTTATCACTACATAGTTCGTGCTTTATTTAAAATGATTTATAGACAGAATCAGTCTTATTTGAAAAGTACACATTGCAGCGACGACGGCGACTTGCACAATAGAAAGAATTGTATTTTTACTTTAACATTTCAACTTTATTATAAATTATTTTTCATATAGAAAAATAAAAAACAAAACAAAAAAAAACTTTCGTTTGCATATTAAAACAATTTTTTTTAAATGTTTATCAAAAATAAGTTGATTTAGTAATTTCAACCGTTCAAGTAAAAAAGAAAGTTAAATTGTCTTAAGAGTTTAAATATAGAGAAGAAATCTCGTAAGTAAAAAGGAATAAATATTTAAAGTCTAGATGTAAATATGTTGCGTACTTTTTTCATATTTGATCAGTTTTTTGTTTTTCTCTCTTTCTTATAAAAATAAAATACAAATTTTATAAATCTGTTTAACAAACATAATTATTTTTTTTTTTAATAGTTTTTTTCTTTGTTTATTTCCTTTGTTTTCAAAATTGACTAAAACAAGTAAATAATAAACTAAAAATATTAGAATTAAACAACTTTATTACCTAGAAGAAGAAAAAAATATATAAAAATGTAGTTTTGTGGTTGATTTGTTTTCTTTTATATATAGTAAGCACTAGAGTTGTTTTGTAGTAGCAGTTACATATTTACTTTTAGTTTTGTGTTTTTATTTAATAGGATTCATACGTTTTTTATTTATTTTATATACATGTATATATGTATATGCATAATGTTATAATTATATTTATTGAGTTTTATTTTTATTAAATAATTTTAATTATTAGAGGAGATGGTTGGTAGCTTGTCTTTAGGGGAGTTATCATTAACAGACAGTAGCAGTTTATTTCTAAGTATTCCTTTTACTTTCATTTGATATTTTTTTTTATTATGTATAAATAACAATTACACATCCATTGTCTTTTTAGTTTACTCTGCATCTAAGTAACAATGTATCATTAGCATAATTATCAAGATTTTTCTTTTTTTTTTTGTATATTCTTTAACAACAAACATCAATTATTTCGTTTTTTCTTTAATAATATTTTGATGATCATATAACAACTAACAATATTTTATTCTTTAGTTTTAGTTTTAGTTTTAATTTTAGTTTTTTGTTTTGTTTTTTTTTTTTTGTGACAACAATAATTAAAACAATAAATAATACATAGTTTAATTTATTCTTGGCGAAATATTTTTCCTCTTAATATTCCAAAAATAGTTCTTTTATGTAGATTTTTCCTTTTTAATGTAAGTACATTTCAGTGGAGGTTCATAGCGTCTTTAAGATTTGCCCTTTATTTGTTGTGGAAGGTGTGTGTGTGCCTGTGTGCAAAAACTATATTATATTTCTTAATAGATGTAGATTTATTGTAAACAGATTAAAAATTAAATTTAAAAAAATTCGTATGAATTTCTTTTGTTTGTTTGTTTAACTAATTTTTAGGTTTGAATCTTAATTTTGTTTAAATAAATTTTAATTGCACTAAAGGTTTTACTTGTCATATTTTTTTTTTATATTGGAAGGAGAACATTATGCAAGTCGTTATCACATAGCATCGTTATACTGTAGTAATTTTTTTATTTTCTTACCGACAGAAACACCTTAGAAAATTTAAACTTGCTGTCAATGTGACTTTGTGACAACGATGACTTACATAAAAGGGGGAATTATGTTTGGTTCATCTCTCGATCAGAAAAACGTTAATAAACACGTAGAGTTAAACAAAATCTGCTTAAACATTTTAAAATATTACATGAAAATTATAGCTAACACACACATTCGCACATGTTTGTTTGCAATTTCGTTTCAATTATAGTTTTTAATCATTGAGCACATATTCCAATAGTGTCTCATAGTCGGGGACTCATCCTTCGTTACCATTGCTTGTATGTGTCGTTGAGTTATTGTTGCTGTTATTACTGTTGTTATTTAGGTTATTGTTGTTGCTGTTGTTGTAATCATTAGCATTTGGTGATGGTTCCATTTTAATGACGCCCAAATGTGGTGCCTGTATTCGCAATTGATGTTGAAGAAAATGTGTATTGCCCATACTACCTGGAGCGGGATGAATGCGTCCGACAACGACACCACCCATAGTGACAAAATTACCATCGGTTGTCAAGTGGCCGCCTACCAGCTGGGCGGCATTTATTGAACTTAATTCGAGTGTTTGAGCTGCTGTTGCAATATTGGAAAAAGCTTCAAGATTGGACGGTGTTGTTGTGGCTGGGCCATTAGTAGTTTGCTGTTGTTGTTGTTGCTGTGGTTGTTGTGTTGTAGCTATTATTGTTGTATTGTTATTTTGTAACTGCTGTTGATGTTGTGCTAGCGTGGAGGTAATAATTTGACGATGCTGTGGTTGGTGCTGTTGTTGTTGCTGCTGCTGTTGTTGCTGCTGCTGTTGTTGAGCGATAAGTTGTTGCTGCTGTTGTTGTTGTAAATTATGTTGCTGATGATGTTGTTGCTGTTGCTGCTGTTGTAGTCCACTATTTGAACCTCCAGTTGCAACCACCATCATATCCTCTAGTCATCCTTCCTCTTCCTCAGTTTTAATCTTTACAGGCACGTAGACTTTGTCCATAACATGAATTTTTATGTGATTATTTAGGGTACTAGACTGACGAAATTGTTTCTTACAAACGGCACATTCAAACGGTTTTTCACCTGAAAAGCATATAAAATTTTAAGAATTTTAATTTTGTTATTTTTAAATACATTTGAAAATATATAGATTTTTAATTCTTTGTCACAATTTTTTTTGTATTTTTCACTAGCCAAGCCCGGCGCGCGTTACTACGCCCCCCTTAATGAATAAAAATGCATTCTGAATTTTAATTGAATATTATAACTTTTTTAAGGGCGTGGCCCTGCCCACTTTTTTAATCACAAAATTATGTAGTTATGACAGTTTAATATTTGTACAAAGTTTCAGAAAAA
>NDXZ01006938.1:0-10428 GCA_003055125.1 Paykullia maculata | reverse complement strand
CTGTGTTGATTGAGTAAAAGTCTATACCATGTTTATATTACGAATATTATCGTAGTATACGAACCACCTTTAAAACCATTTTTTTGTATGGTTTAATTGTGGTTTAGGTTGACACACATGTAGTATACCATGCTAATATAGTACACAAACTCTAAGTCTGTCAGGGGTATTACAAATATAATATTTTGATATTACAAAGACAGTGTGAGTTATAATAAGAACTACAAAATACAAATAAAATATGTTTTTGAAAACTAATATGAAACCTATGTTTGTGATTTTGATGTGATTCATATTTTTTTATTTTTTTTCTAACAAGATCGTTAGGTCCATGGTGCAATTACATTGGTCACTTATAAAAGTCAAGCTGCTAGCTTTCTAAGGAGTTAAAGATTAATACATTCTCTTTCTTTTCTTGTAATTTCAAATTGGCAAAATTTTCCGTAAAAAATTTTCTCCGATGTGCAATTAACTTGTGCAGGTTTGGTTTTGGATAGATTTGGTGTGCTTTGTCCGAAATATGTTTTTTACCCTGTACCTGAAAACATATATCCGTATCAACTTATATAAATATGAAAATAATATTTGTTGGTTAATTGTATTACACGTTTTATTTAATAAAGCCTTTAAACAATTTTAGAATCGTATAATAATTGGAATTCAACAAAGGCACATTTAAAGGATTTCGGAAGTTAAATATTTATTACATGACATTTGTTTGGAATTTAATTGTACATAATAATTTTAATTTTAATTTAATAGCTATTAATACATATTACAAATTATTTACGTACATATTATTTACGTACAAATGAATAAATTTACAATATTATTTTAGAATTTATGACAATTGTCATTCATAAGTTGTTATTAAAACATATCTTGTCATTGACCTTTCAATTGTCTATTCTTGTCATAGCTGATGAAATGCTTAATTGGTGTAAAAAATAAACAAACATAAAAAACTAATTGAAAAGGAGTTTTTGTTTGTTTAAAAAAAGAGAAAATCATATTTTTCTTAACTTGCAACACCATTGATTTTCGACACGATAAAATGGTTCTTGACACGGCTAAAACGAAATATTTACTTTATTTTGCTTTAGAAAATATTTTATTAAAAAAATTAATTTTTATTAAAATTTCTCTTCAAAAAATACAAAACACAATTGGGGGATTCACAAGCCACTCATATGTCATATGTCCTAAAAATTTAAAATGGTTTAAGTTATTTTTCATACTAAAAGTGTCCTAAAATAATATGACTCTGACTGCTATGTTCATTGTACTGTCGTAAACTATGCTTAGCTAAACAGAAAAAGCAATAACAAAGAACTTAAAGCATTTTAAATTTTTAGGACATAAGACAATATGATATCATATGTTGCTTGTGAATCCCCCAAATATATGTAAATTATATTACAATTATACAAGTGTCAGTTTTAAATGAGTATATATTTTACCTCTTGTTGCTGTTGTTTTATATTTCAAAACTAATTTACATTTGTGACACAAGATGGCATATGGCCATAAAATTATTCGATTATTACTTGTGTATAAAAAACAGCTCGAAATTAATGACATTGTCATTCATGTTCAAATAAAATATTTTTAAATTTCAGCACAGTATTGTTAACTTAATATTCGTATCGATATTTGTCTTATGTATCTAAATAGCAATGATGTTTAATTTACCCATTCAAATTTAGCAAATTTAAATACCTGGTTAACAACCATAATAACGTATGCAGTAATTTATCTAAAAAAAAAAATCTGTAATTATTTAAGTTTACAGTAAAACCAAAAATTAAACTATAGAAATTGAAAAAAATAATTCAAATTTACATATTTCTAATATCATAATTAAAGTTTAAAATTCTTGTCCTTTTTTTTAAAGTACAAATTGGAATTAAGTACTAAATTTAGCTTTAAAATTAGTTGTTTAGTTGTTACACATTTCCTGTATTGGATTTTTAATCAACTATTCCTAAAAAGTTTACCAAAAGATCGCCGATTGCTCTTAAGAAATAATGGGAATTAACCGACTGACGTGTTCTAAGAAAAGCTATTTTGTAAATGTCGATAACAGTAAAACAACCTAAAGTAAAATTTTAGGCGGATGCACTTAGGAAAAATAAAAGGAACTTAATATATTCCGCTCATTGCTTGAGTAAATTTGAAGTCGTTAAAAACTGTGACTTTCTTGAGCCGTTTAAGATCTACGAAAACAGTGGCGGCAGCACAAGAGAAAAAATAATCGACCGCAGTGCGCGCCTTGAATCTAAGCCGGTGAGCTTATTTTCGTGGTCAGTTATTTATCAAATCCATTATACATTTGATGCAAGCTGCCAAAAAAATTTGCGGGACTTTAAACAAAATAAAATTAAATGTCACTTTCACTATTTCGATTTTGAAAAATATTTTACATTAACAGCAAAGTTACTTGGGAAAATTTAAGAGATTTGTATTCTTTTTTTTCAATATACTATTGAGGGATTCACAAGCAACTTCTGATATCATATTGTCTTATGTCCTAAAAATTTAAAATGGTTTAAGTTCTTTGTTATTGCTTTTTCTGTTTGGCTAAATATAGTTTACGACAGCACAATAAACATACCAGTCAGAGTCATATTATTTGAGGACACTTTTAGTATGAAAAGCAACTTAAACCATTTTAAATTTTTAGGACATATGACATTATGATATCATAAGTTAGCTTGTGAATTCCTCATATATGTTTGTGTAATGCCACGCCCTTAGTTTTAATCTCTTTTATTTTTGATTAAACTACGCAGACTTATAACAAAGTAATTGACATAAACTTTATTTATTTTTAACACACTGTTAAAAATAAATAAATACATTTTTATTATAGTTTTTGAACTATTTTTTAAATATATTTACAAACTTTTTAACAAAGTTTTTTTTTTACAAAAAATGGCCTTAAGATTAATTAATAAATTTGTGAAAATAAATATTTTATAATTTATTTTTATGCTAAAAATTTTTTTTTATAAACTTTCGAATTCGCGTAACTATTATTAATAAACTTTTGATATTTAAAGGCGGGAAAGACAGTCAACTAAAGTGATAGGAAAAATTATAAAAATTCAATTAAATCTTATTAAATCTACTGTATAAAGACAAATTAAAATGTTAATTTAATTAGTAATAAATATTTAAATATATTTTTTTTGTAGTTTAAAAAAACAATCGTGTTATTTATTAAATAAATATTCACTATAAACTACGTCTGCCTGTCACTTAAGGTGTCTCTTTGTCGTGTCGTGACGGCGTGTGTCTGTCTATAATACGACTGATATTTTAACAATGTCGATGATAAATGAATGAATGAATTTCTTCAGTTTATTTATTGATGGCAATAAATTAATAATTTGTTTTCATTTCATTGTTGTTTGGAATGTTGCTGTTTAAGTAGTAAATTGAAAAAAAAAAAACAATAACAACAGCAGCAACAACTTAATAAAATTTAACAACAATTATTGCTGGCGAATAAAAACAGTTAAATGTTTTTTTTTTCGTTTGTTTGTTATTTGTTCAACCCTTTTCTATTTTTCTTAATTAAATTAAACATTTAACAAAAATTACAGAAATTAAAACAACAAAAAAAAAAATACAAAAGAAATCGTGTTAAACGATTTTAATAAAGACAATAATTTAATTGGAAATTCATGAGATTGAAAATAAAGGAAAAATAGTGAAAGAATTATATAAGTTGTTTTCGATATTTATTTAAAATAATAAATATTTTTTAAAAATTTAAGACGTAGAAAGAAATGTGTGATTTAATAAGAATTTGAGAATTTTTTAAAGACATTTTTTTAAAAAGTTTTTAAAAAAATCAGAACTATTATTTATATTATATGCGATAATTATACGTTTGTTTTAAAATGTTCGATAAATGTTTTCTTTGTCTTCTTAATAAACATTTTTGATAAATGTTTCATAAATTTTTTTTTAATAGAATATATTTTAAAATTTTTCTTTATGGAAATTTTTCCTTTAAATTTTTTTTAAACATTTCTCTCTCTCTCTCTCTCTCTCTCTCTCTTTATCAAAGCTATTGGTTAGTTTTTTGTTTTCTTATTGGAAATTTTTGAAAACTTAATCTCTATAAAAATTTTTGATGGAATTTTTTTTTTTATAAATAATTTTGTCAAATTTTTCTAAAACAGTTTTTGTATGAATTATTTTTCTATAGAGAATTTAAGAGAACTTTTCTTTTGATACGAATTTTTTTTACTAAACAATTTTAATAACTTTTTAACTGACAAACAATACAAGGTGGCTTAATCATTCAAGATAGAGACAGGTTACAATGTAAATGTACTTAATAAGAAACACCTGTGGGGTAGACCCCAATGGTGTGAGGCCAAACGCAAGTAGTTTAAAAGTTTATTCGTTATACAAAATTATTCATAAATTTTTTTTTTTAATTTAAAAAAAACTGTTACACTTTGAAACTTCCTTATTTACCCCTCCTTAATATGCTAATTTTAATAAACTTTATGATTTGTTTTTAATAACTAAATGTCCTCAAATTGACTTCTCTTTTAACAATTGAATATCGTTTTATTGTTGGTTTTTTATATATAAATATTTTATGCAAAAATGCAATTAATTTCCTCCTTTATTTAACACACCTAAAGGTTTACCAGTGACAAATATCCGTCAGATTTAAAAAAAAAAGGTTTTTAATTTCTCAATATATTTGCAGACAAATTATTATGCTCCTTAATATGAAAGAAAAATATTTTTTTTTTCTAAATTAAATAATGCAAAACCATACAAAAACCCCATTTTCTTGTGGCACACTTTAAAATGACAGACTTTAAAGAGAGAACGAGAGGGAGAGCACACTCGCCTTAATACACCCCTTGATATAGAGATTATTTAGCCATTAATCAAAATTCTAACGGATGAAAAAATAATTTAAATAAAAAAAACTAAAACACCAGGGTTTGCATAATTTAAACAATTTTGTATTTGTTTTAAAAATCTTCTATTCCGGTTATGGCAAATTCAAGGATAAATAATGAACAGGGCGATTTAAATTGTAGTAAGAACTAACTGAGAATATAAAAGAAAACATGTTTTTTTTTATTAAATTCTTTTTAACAAGATTTTTGCAGACTAATTTATGATGTTTGTTGAAATACGTTAATAAATTATTAAACAACAGAATTTTTTTTTTTTTGTTTTGTTAAAAAAGATACATATATCCCACCTAAACCTTTTGGTGATTTATATCTTTCTTTTAAACTCCTGTGTTTGTGAGTGACAAATGTTTGTCAAGTTTTTGCAAAATTATGATTTTTCAAAATACATATCTACATATGTATATGCAAAAGGCTGAAACACAAAAGTTGCAGACATATTATTTATTTTTTTTGCTTATTGTTAGTTGAATTAAATAATGCAAAACAACACAAGAGATTTGTGTTTTGTTAATAAATTTATAAAAGAAGGAGAGAAGGAGATTAAGGTTACACAACCCTTTATAGACCGCACAGTGGGGCCAAAGGTACCAAAAATACTATTATTGTTGTATTAACAACATATTTTTTGTATATATTTTTTAAAAATAGTTTATGTGTTAGTTGCGCATGATCTCAGGAACTACTAGAGCTATAAACCCGCAATTTTTACTTAGGTTCGAGATCCAGATTAGGCTTTTTTTTAGATTGCATGCAATTGGTGGCAATTTGATAGAGTTGTTTTGAAAAAACAAATTTTTAATTATAATTCACAGTCAATAAATAAAAGCCTTTTTTCAAGACAATACAAAGTAAGCCGGGCCCAGTTGTTGAGATAAGTATGTTTTTCAATTTTGTTTTAGAAATATTTCCGGAAGCTTATTTGGGACTAAAGAGAACTTGTTTAATAATAATTTTTGAACTTTGACTTCACTCTTTAAATAATGGTAACAGTTTTAAATATTTATTATGGCTCTTTTCCCTCTTACCTAGTAAAAACAATTATTTAGTCATTAATCAAAATATCTGTGGAGAGAAAAAATTATTTGAAAATTACCAAAAGTTTCCCATCATTTTTTTTTTATACATAGAAAACTGTAATAAATCCTTTAAGAGTAGTAAAAATCCCTGTTGGCTTCAAGTGTGCTATAGTCAAAGGAAATTCATAATTTTGTTGTTTAATAAATTTGAATTTCAAGTAAATACTTGTACTTGTAACATTTTTTTTATTTCTAAAGCATTTCTTAAATAAAATCTGCCAAAAATGCACAACAAAATTTACGATTTATAGAAAAGTTATAAATTTTAAAAGAATCAGTTATATTTTAAACTTCGTTTAAACTTCTCTTAGACTCCCTCGATTTTCATACAAAGTATATTATCATAAAATCCAATTAATTGTTACTAATTCATTTGTAAACGTATTAACAAACAATTCAATTAAATTTTCCTATTAGGCAATTTAGTCACGTTCGCTGACAGAAAAACTATTTGTGTGTTTATTTGTTAATCAACAGGGTCAATATGTGAATTAAATTGACTAAATGATAGACAGCATTCACTTACTATCAATAAGATGTTTTAATGTCTATCGAGAAGGTAACACACACAATTTGAATTTTATTTGTAATTAATGTTTACAACTGAAGTAAAATTGTAAGAATTCAACTAGCAACATTTGTAAAAATTAATGCAGGTTAAATAAATTCTTGTTATAATAATAATAATAAAAAAAAATTCCCCCCAAAAATGAAGTTTGTTATTTATTTTGCTTAAAACCAATCTCGTACTTATCTGAGAAAATCGATCTATGTCCATCCTTCTGTTTGTCTATTAAAAGCACAATAGAGCCCAAATCAAAGGGGAATCGGGGTCAGTTCTATTCTATTCTATTCCTAGAAAGCCTGAGTATTTGCAGTGAAATTTATCTCGATTTTAAAAGCAATAAGTTGATTTTCGGAAATGCATTTGATATGGGAGCTAGGACCAGCATAAGCCTATCACCGCTATTTCATTTAAACACATTTTCGTTTATAATTAAATTTGTGATTTAAACCAACCAAATTCTATCAATCTATATATATAAAATAGTAAGGTGACTGATTGACTGATTGATTGATTGATTCATCATCGCACAGCCCAAACGGATAGAGCTAGAGACTTGAAATTTGGACTGTGGGTTACTCTCACGTTGTATAGATTGTCTAAGAAGGGATTTTTGGAAATATATAGGGGCTAAAAACGGGAAAAATCGGTAACCTTACATCTACTTAACTAGACAAAAAACCAACAAAATTTGAAAAGCATTATAATAAGCGGACAGGTGTCTGGTATTTTTTTCAAATTCGAGGGCCTAGAGGATAAAAAGGGGAAACAATTATATTTTGGTACTTTTTTTGAGCCCTTAAAACTCATTAACCAATAAACATAGAGACATAATTTAAACTATGTTTGTTACTTCTCTAAAAATAAAGAATATGTTTTCGGTACTTTTTTGAAATTTAAACGTACAACGATAAAAACGGGATGCAAAAAACTGATTCAATTTGGGCTAGCGAAGCAGACCGGGTCCATCTAGTATATAATAAAAATTGTGACTTGGGCTTTAACAGACGGTGCGAGAAAATGAGTCTCAGCCGATTGAAATTGGTAAGGGGGGTGTTGGACTGCATATTTTGTCTTTACAAACATCATCACAATGTTTTAGACTGTTTCCATCTACAACGATGTATGTTTATAGAATAGTTTTTATTTGTAAAAGTTAATGAAATAAGAAGAGAATAACAAAAATCATTAAAACTTATAACTATGTTTTTTGAGTTATGACGTTCTTGCAGCTCATTTACTAAAAGAACGTCATAACTCAAAAAAAACTAGTTTTGCAGAAAATAAATTTAAAGTTTTCAACCTCTTCTATCAAGAGGTGAGTTTACACGCCATTTGCATAAATTTTTTACACAATATAAAGCATGATATAGTAAACAAATATGCATCATTAACTCAAAAATTTTATTTTTTGAGTTATGATGTTCTTTTAGTAAATGACCGATATGTTTATGTTAGTAGCAAATCTGTAACAATAACATACATTTTATTTTTCTCCATATGAACTATGTCTACATATATCAAAGGTTTAACTAGAAATATTACAAAAATTTTTAAATAATTTTTTTTTAAAATAACACGGATATGCAAATCAGATATTGGCCTCCACTAACGTAAACTCAAAAAAAAAAAATATTAATTATCCCTGAATAAAAAAGTCAAATATATTTAAAACAATATTACACTTCCTATGGCACCCTGTAGTAATAGTTAATAAACTTGAAATAACAATAAAGTACTTTTATAGTAGAATTCATTAGAAATCTATTGATTTTCAATGCATGGCGCTACTTATTACAACAATTAAATATTTAACATTTCAACAACTAAATATCATCAAAATTAAATCTAACTCAAATGTATTCCTTTTCAGATTTGATTATTTTTTTTTATAAATAGTTTATGCTGTTTTTTACATATCAACGTATTAAATAATTCACAATTTGTTCATATTGTAGTTGTTATTGTTAAAATTTTGATGAGTTTCCTTGTTACTTTGTCATTGTTTCGTTTATTGCCGTTGTTGAACATATTGAATAACTAATTAAAACATCTATACGCAATTAGCAAATATTGTTAATACGTGCGTATATATGAACACATTAGTGTATGTATGTAAGTACATATATATATTGAAACAAGGTTAAAATCATGTGTTTGTAGGTCGATTACTAATTTCAAACAAATTGTTGATGTATAATTTATTATACAGTCCACCCCTAGTATTACAGATAGTCAGAGAAGCTTTTAAGATAAATATAATATATTAGGAACGCCTCAAAGAAAAACGCCCTTTTTTTTAATTATATATACACACATGTTAATACATAAGAGTTGCTTGCCACTTAATGTTCTATTGTAACGTTATCGTTATTGTTCGTTATGGCCCGACTAAGGTTTTTTTAATTTCTTATATTATACATATGTATATACATAAATTTTTGGCTCAAGAATAAAACCTACTCCCTGATATCACCAAAAGTTTAGTTGCATTAAAAAGTTAAAATCGCAATAAAAAATCATCATAGACACTTTCTATAATTCATATATTATGGTATAGGGTATATTTTCTTGCTTTAAGGACTTTTACTTCTCTACTACTTTCTTTTTATACAAAAGAAAGATACTATAACACTAAGACACTCGTACGACACTGACATTAAGCTCTAAAGTAGTCGTAGCCATTAGAATTAGTAATAAGTACCAGAAATAGATTAAAAGACAGTTAAACAAAAACTACACATGATGACCTTTAGTTGTGGTTAAGAGAGAAACAGAAAATAAAGGCAGAGCTTTACTCGGATATAAAGAATGTTTTGAATGAACATGGAAATATTTCAAACTATTTTTTTGGCCGAATTTAAAACATATGTATCAATCAGTGCCGAAAAAATTTTAAATACATTTTTTTATATATCCATCTATCTACATCTATTATATATAAAATTGTAACATGACTGGTTGATTCATCATCGCTCAGCCCAAGCCCATAAAGCTCGAGACATGTACTTCAGGTTGTAGTTCCTCTCTTGTTGTTAAGATCCAGTAAGAAGGGATTTTTGGAAATTCAAATATTTAGGGGGTAAAAAAGGAGTAATCGCTAACCTTATATCTGCTAAACTAAACAAGATACAAATAAAATTTAAAAAGCATTGTATTCTAGTCAGGTTTTTGGTACTTTTTTGAAACTTGGGTACCTGGGGTGCGAAAAAGGGTAAAAATTATATTTTGGTACTTTTTTGGGGCCCCTGGTAAGTACTAAACCAATAAACATAGAGGCATAATTAAAACTACATTCGTCACTTCTCTAAGAAATAAGAATACTTTTTCGGTACTTTTTGGAAACTCAAACGTATTGGGATAAAAAACTTGTCCGATTTGAATAAAATTTACGTAGTAGAAAAAAAAATATTGGCACTTTTTTTTAAATTAAGGGGTTATAAGAATTTAGGGTTAAATTTAATTACGGTTTTAATTAATTCAATCAATAATTTTATTTCTTATATTTTTTTTCAATAGGTTCTTTATTGAAAAAAAAATTTTTGAATTGAATAGTTCATTCATTCAATCAACTGCCTTAATTGAGTTAAACTCCTATTGAAAATATTGGTTTTTTGTCAATTAAGTTTCAAAATATTAAAAACTGAGGTTGCTTTTTATATTTTTGTCGGTTGCTGATGTAGCTGTTAGAGCGTCGAACTTCAAAACCGAAGTACCCCGCTTCAAATCACGGCAGAGGAAGAAATTAAAAAAATTAAAATTAAAATTTTAAAAAAGGCCACACACACACCACTTAACTAAGCAAGGATCTGTACACACCACCCAATCA
>NDXZ01006928.1:0-15625 GCA_003055125.1 Paykullia maculata | reverse complement strand
AATAAAGAGGTTTGTTTTTCAGTTGCCCTTACATATACTCTCTACCTACTACCTACCTACTACTCGACAGGAATATTCATGTTTTTTCGGCACATTTTAGATCGTTTAATGTGATACACTTAACTAATAATAATTTTCTACTTGAAAAGTTAATTCCATTGTGCTGGATTGCGCCTATCGTAAATAGTTTTACTTAATTTAGTTTTAATTCGCCGCGTCGCTCTTTTTTGGTATGCCTGGTGACCATTTTAATTCAAGCATTTCTTTTTTTTAGCACGGAATATGATGTTATCACGGTACTGATTTTAAGAGAACAAAAAACTAGCGATTTCTCTTGCTGATAAAAGTTAAAATACACCAATTGCATTATATTTTTCGTAAAACGTTACTCTGGCATTTATTTCATTTAAATATTAGCGTACTTGTAGCACCTAAGACAATTTTTTTTACCTTTAAAACTCTGCAACTCCTTTTAATGCAATAACATTCATAAAAAAACCTAATTGCATAAAATTCGCTAAAAATTACTTATTTTTTGTTCTTTTTGCTAAATGTGAAAACATTTTTTTGCCACCCTTTTATATTCAGTTAACAAATTCTTTGATGGTGGTTGTTGTAATGCGTGTGTCTATTTTTGAAGTGGTGGCGTCACATAGTCGTAAACAATTAAAGTAACGGTATGTGTGCAACAAAAAACAAATAAGTGAAGAATTTGTTGTTGAAATTTTTAAATCAAAATAACATTATAAAAAATTTTTTGCTATGAAAAGATTTTCTTGACAAACTGTATATATCTTATTGTTTTTGCTTGACATTAGAATAATATTCATTATTATTGAGTGCCATGAGTTCTGATATGTTTGGTCATGCAAATCAGGAGCAAAAGACTAGTGATTTTTATAACTAGGCAATTTTCTCTTAAAGCCCTTTCCTAAATTCAAGGCAAATAATGGCTGACTTCATAAACGCAGTTTGCAATGCAATATAGCACAATCGACAATACACAATCGACTTAGTATTGACAATGCCGCATGTTCATTATTACATGGCAACCCATTTCAATGCGCAGTATTTGTCAAATTAGGGAATTGTTTTCATTTGTGATTCTTTATTAATTTTTCTTGACGTTTAAATTTTTAATTAAAATTTTTACGATCATTGTTTTATATATATACACGTAGTGAGAACCAGAAGCTACTAAGACCAAAAATAATGGCATTTGGTAAATCAAGACCCCGTACCCAGTTTGTGCAAATACAAAACACGCAGCAAAACATTTAAGCGTTCATAAATGTATGAAAATGTCACGGCATTATTTGACAAAGCAGTGTGACTTTGTCTTGTAAGCGCATTTGTTTGCAGTGTTGCATTGCAACTGCGTTTATAAAAACAGCCAATAATATTTTTTAGGTGTGGTATGTACCTGTTTCTTTGTCAAGTGGAGGATATGTTGAAGTTATACGATTGCCGTGAAGGTGTGTACTTTGTTTACTGCCAGCCGCTTCAGTCTGTCGAGGATTCTTAATATTCAAGTTCAATCGATCCCGTATACCAAATATAACAAACAAATTATTTTACACACCACCTTAAGGAATATTACTAATCCTATAGAAAAGAAAAACTTTAAACGGACAGACATCTGGTGTAAACAATATCCAGCAGTACAAGTTTTGTGTCTGCTCTGGACCCTACCCTTACCTTGCCTTCAAAGCTGTTATCGAAGACCCGATGCCAAAATCAGAACAACTAAGTCTTAATTCAAGTTATAATTTGACATCCTCTGTCAAGCTCGCTTTCGAGAATATTGTCCCCTGACGGTAATGGTCGCAAGGGACTCGACGCCGTGGGGGAATGGGGAACTGTAGTCCATGAGGAAGGCGACGAGGAGGGCCTCTAATCGTTCCATGAGGGGGAGGGATTCTGCCTCATGGGCTGACTATAGGGAGAGGAAAAGGAAGCTGAAAAGGACAATACGTCTTCGGAAGAGGAGATCGTGGTGGGAATTCTGCTCCATTGTGAAGGATATGCCCGATGTAGCTAGACTACAGAAGGTGGTATTTAGGGATCCATTCTCCGCAATGGGACTTGTTCGCAGAGGCGATGGGAGCATGACGGAGACGACGGAGGAAACGCTGCGGACGCTAATGGAGGTACACTTTCCCGGAAGCTTTAGCTCGTATGACCCAAGGGCCCCGTCGCAGAGGGGCTAGTGGGGAAAGGCGTAGAGAAGCTGAATGGATAGTTACTCTGAATAGTGTTGAGAGTGCTATACTCTCCTTCGCACCTTTCAAGGCGGCTGGAGTTGATGGAGTTTTCCCTGCATTACTACAGTGGGGCATCAACACCCTACTAGTGGGAATCAGGGAATCATCTGTCGACAGGATACATTCCGACGGCTTGGAGGGTAACAAGGGTAGTTTTCCTTCCGATGCCGGGGAAGGAGGACTATACAGAGGCGAAGTCATTCAGGCCGATCAGTCTAACATCCTTTTTTTTTGAATGCAATGGAAAGGGTGTTGGTGAACTTTCTGGAGGGCGGAACGCTGATGGATAGACCGATTAGTATATGTTAGCACGCCTACAGAGCTGGCAGGTCTACGGAGACCGCTCTGCATGAACTTGTGGGAGTGGCGGAAAGGGAGGTTTTGACTGGAGGAGCTGCTTTGTCCGTCTTTATGGATATATAGAGGGCACCTTTAATAGGATCTCTTTGCACCTTTAATAGGATGCCCTTATTGAGCGAGGGGTGAGCCTGTTGTGGTGAAATGGATCAACTCTTTGCTGAGATGTAGGGCAGTGAATCTCAGGAGTGGTGGAGCTAGATCGTTGGAAAATTGTTAGGGGATGTCCGTCCACAGGGAGAAGTTTTATCTCTTCTACTGTGGAACATCACCGAACTTCTCAGGAGCCTGGCCTTGATGGGCATACACACGATATGGTATGCGGATGATGTGCGCTTATGGTTGATGGGAAGTTCATGGAGACTATTCTTGGTTGCATGAGACAGGCGCTCAGGGTAACCGAGACATGGTGCGATAAACAGGGACTGACGATAAATGCTAGGAAATCTGAGGCCGTGCTATTCACTCGAGGGAGGAAGGGTATGGATATTGGATCCTTAATGCTTGTTGGGTCGGAAATCAACGTGTCCAGGGGTGCGAAATATCTGTGCGTAACGCAGGATATAAGAGTAACCTGGAAGGATACAGAAGGCTAAGAGGATACTACACCAGTGTAAGCGAGTGTGCGGCAGAAAGTGGGGTATCTCACCTAGGGCCGCACGCTGATTTACACAGCGGTAGTAAGACCCATGATTGCTTACACGTCCGTTGTCTGGTGGCCAAAGGCCTCTCAGGGAACGGTTAATTGTAAGCTGGATGGGGCGCAGAGGATTGCTTGCATGGGTATATGAGGTGCAATGCGTACCACACCGACCAGGCAATGGAGGCAATGCTGGGTTTGCTGCCGTTGGACTTATTTATAAGGGAAATGGCAGCAATATCAGCACTGCGTATGGCCAGGAATGGTATGTGGCATTATTTTGGCCCGAATATTGGGCATAGAGTATCATGGACCTTGTGAATAACGAGGTTAAGTAAACTTAAATGCCGATGGAGTGTATGAGTAGAGTGAAGGTGGTCGACAGACTACATCGGACACTCATTGCAGATGGTAGCATACACAATGAGGGTATGGAGAATGACATCAGCATTTTTACTGATGGTTCTTTTATGAACGGAAGAGCGGGAGCAGCTCTACTTATTTGAGCGGGAGCAGCTCTACACATTTGAGCGGGAGCAGGTCTACTCATTTGAGCTGGACCTTTCCTGCACTTTGAGTCTGGGCGAGTACATGTCAAAAATGCTTGGTTTGCTGCATGCGTTGGATCACTTACTGGAAGATAACCAGTCGGTTATAAAGCCAATGCAGCGATCGGACGTGAACTCAAGACTGGTGCTTGAATGTGTTCTGAAACTCAATAGGTGTGCCTTGGTAAACGAGGTAACACTGATGTGGGTTAAGGGTCACGTGGGCATAGCTGGAAATGAGGCAGCAGACGAGCTGGCGAGAAGGGGCTTGGCGGCGTCTTTCTGTGGTCCAGAACCCAGAGTTGCTCTGGGGGAGGGATTGGTACGTGCAAGGATACATAAGTGGGTGGACTCCTTGAACCTGGAGAGGTGGGGAGCGACAACTACTTGTAGGCAGGCTCATATGGTGCTCAAAGAGCCCCTTGGCAGGAACGCAACACGGTTACTTGGATATAATCGGAGTACTCTGAGTTGGTTGACTGCATTGGTAACAGGACACGGTAATTTCAGATACCATCTGACCAAGATGAAAATCGAGGAAGATGATATTTGTAGACTGAGCCTGGAAGAGGTTGAGACAGCAGCGCATCTTGTTTGTGTATGTCCAGCATTAGACTGAGGATCACAGGCAGGCACAAACTTGACGTGTGGGCGGGATGGGAAACCTCAGCCTGAAGCAAATGCTGGCAATTACAAAAGACTTCATGATGAGAAAGAATGTTGACAACTGTCAGTCGACAGCCTTACATCGCTAGAGTCTAGAGAAAAGGCTTGGGTAAGCGCGTGACGCGGTGATAGTCTGACACCCGCAATACCGGTCGGTAGTCCGAATGTCACTGGGTGACGAAGGAGGTCGAAAAGGGACCCGGGATGATAGTGGTCTGCTTCGCTATTCCTCCTACAGGGTATATATATAACATATTAGCGATAAATAGTTATATTCTAGCAAATATGTATATATACAATAGGATTCATAAATTATCAAATAAAAACAAAAAAAAAACGTAATAAGGTATTAAGTGTAGGGGTATTAATAGAATCAATATACATATCTAAATAATGGAAAGTTCAAAAAATAAACGTAAATCAAAACTTCAAAGTAAATTAATAATCAAAACAGTAAAACAAAAGGTTCCATGAAAATAACAACCAAAACAAAATTAGGCACATACACATGTATATTGGTATAAGTATGTATATGTAAATACATATGATAATAAATTATCTTCAACAAAAAATCTTTGCAATAGGCATTAATTTAGCAAAACAAAAAAATTTACATGAGTTTTTTAATTTTTAAGTTATTATTAAGGTAACTAGTTAAATTATATAAGAAAAATAATAAAGATACAGAAACAAAATCTCACGTGTTTTCTGGCGTTATGACCTGTTTTGATCATGCCAAATGTTCTTTTCTCATAAGTAGCGGGATTGAAGGCCTTCTCCTCCGTCAATTTGTTGTTGTTAATAAAAATTTTAGCTGTTCTTTTGCGCAATTAACACATTTAAAAATTATCATTAGTTCAAAATTTGTTTGTTTTTTTCCTATATACTTATATTAAACTTGTTTCTTTTTTTCTCAAGTTGTTATTCTCTTGTTTCTTTTGGTTAATTTTCTTATTTCTATAAAATTATTATATATACATATGTATATACCTACTTATTCACTCACTTATTGCGAATTATCCTATATTTATTATTTATATTTTTCTTCTTTCCTTCACTAAATAACTTTTAATTTCGTCACTCTTTCGGTGCTTTTTTTTAAACTAAACTAAATTCTATGATAAATTAAAGATATTTTACCTTCTTGGCCTTTTACACACCTACTAACGTCTAGAAAACTTTCTTCCCTGTTATCCACTTTTTCTCCGTATACTCAATTCAATGCACGTTGTGAGGGAAATGTTTTTCGTATTATTTTCCTTTACTTAAAATAAGAACTTTCGAATTAGGAAACGTTTACTGTTCAAAGTTTAATGGTTATGTGCCGGAAATGAATCAAAACTTCTTAAGAAGAAAAATAATTAAAACCATAATTTCAACACAGCACAGTAGGTATAAAATGTGCTCCTTTCCAAGTACATAGCGTACAGATTTGTTTGCAAGCAAATCATTTTAACTAAATTTTCTGACCAAAAGAATCTTTACGTAAGTGTGAAAATCACTTGCACTTTTGTTTAATCAAAGGAAACAAAAAGCACTCGCATTGGCATTAGCAATAGTAATACACAAATTTGATATAGGTATGTCATTATCCGAGTTGAAATTACCTTCAAGTTTTGTCTGGAGCCCTAAACGCATGTCACTGAGCACTGTTTGCTGCTCATAATTGTCTTCTATTTTGGATTTAAGACTGATGCACTTTTTAACAAAATATTTTCTATATCATTTTCTATATCTGTTGAGTACACACGTATAATTATAAAAAACAAGTAAGAGAACTATATTCGGCTGTGCCAAATCTTATATATCCTTCACAACGTGTACGTATATGTGCATATGTATACTTATGTATGCACGTATGTATTCCGAAAGGTATTTTAAGTCTTAGAAAACTTGACTATATTATGATAATCATTTTAGTCCATATAGGTTTTTCGCCCATATCTTTGCTGATTTTGGACCAATTAGTAAATTTTTTAAATTTTCCAGAAAGACATGTCTTAAGCCTATAGTACACGACATGTAAAAAGCAACATGCAAATGCGACTCTGACGTAATTTTGTCGTCATCAGAAGCGACAAGTCGACCTATTGCTTTGCCTTGTAAGCAAGGCGAATTGACATCAGGTGGTGGTAACTAAACAGCTGATATACTTTTTTTTGCATAATTAAAGGTCTATCTTTTAAAAGTTGTTTGTTTTGTTTCTTTAGCCCCCGCAAAAAACTGAAACAACGAAAATTTGATTTGGTTGACTTAGCTGTTTTTGACATCGCTTGTAAGCGCATTTTTTGCAGTGTTGCATTGCAAACTGCGTTTATGAAAACAGCCTATAACATTGCTACCTCCATGTTTCAGTGTTTCTTCGGATTAATAGGTATGTAGGTATGACAACTTCCTTCTGTTGTGCTAGTAAAGGAGGGCGAGTAGGGGAAAAGGGAAAGACCTTTTATTTTTTACTTTTTTATATGTAAATCCACTAATAGTCGGATTAATAAATGCAAATATGTATATACATTTTTTAAGAATGGATTCCAATAATTGCTTCACTTTAAAAGTATGAATAATTGCGTTGGTCGATGAATTTCTTTAAAAATTTAATTTTTAATGGAAGTTCCTTTTAAACAATATTTTACTGGCAACACTGTTAGAAACGCTTTCTAAACTGTTAACATTGCCGAACACAAATGTGTACAATTGTCGTAACCCATTTTGATCTGTCATTTTTTGGTCTTATTGAACTCCTAAGTTTAAATTTTGAACGCAGAAGCATTTTTTTATTTTTTTGGCTTTAATTAAGAAGAAATACAAATTTTAGTAATAATATATTTTTTAGGCTATTTGCAATTTTTCTTCATCACCTAGAGGTTTTTTATTGAACTCGTCATAAATATTTGTTATACAAAAATTAAACCTGTAACATGCAGTTTTTACAGCAACAAATAAAAAAAGTTAAATCAAAACAAAAAGCTACAAAAAACTTCAACAAAGCTGTTGTAGACAATGGTTAATATTGCTGTTCGCAGGCTCAAACATTGGCTGCTATTCAACATATTCAAATGTAATTTTTGGTCACATATGTTTTTTCTTTATAAATAACGTTACTTATTTTTCTGCATTCTTAACACAAAATCAAAACTTTTTTATAAAAAAGTTTCTAGCAGGGGTCTTAAGTTATTCAGCAGAGTAAAGAAGTGTTTTTTTGTTTATCTGCCTATAGGCTCTGCAGTTTGTGATGTTTTCTAGTTACTTTATAAAAGTTTAAAATAGTACCTTTTTTGTGTGTGGATTTTATTTTATATACCCTTCACCACGTGTAGGTTTGTTATAAAAAGAAGTACATATGTATTTATATTTCCGTATGTGTGTATGCACATTTGTATGTCTGTATGTTTCCCACCGGGGGCAAATATATATATATCATGATGATTTCGACATCACGGTGCTCTCGGGAAAAATAGGCTTGCCTTAGCCTCAAGTGGCTAGGCCCAAATTGGTGATTCACCAGAATCTTTCTGTTTCCAGTAGCTTGCAGTACTTGTCCTTTGGTTGAGGTCCCTTCGGGGTACACGTGGTGGCTGTGGTTGTGACTTAAATTTTTAATTAGTAGGAAGAGTCAGTTTGTGTTGATGTTTGTCTTCTTCCCTTTGGGTGTTACTAATAACACACGCTGCGCAATAGAAGGTCGGAGTACTGGCTGATGCTTGAGCTAGTGAAAGACTTCGGTAAGCCGGATCTTTTCAGGCTCTGTTGTATAGTCAGCAGGTCCGGCAGCAAAGGAATCTAGATAACCCGAGCTCTCGAGCTGTTCCTTACAAGTCACACAGGGGCGATAGTTGAACCCATAAATTTAACTCGTGGTTTGACCACTGTCAGGTTATGTCACTCGATGGTAGTACTGACACAAATCAAATTCATAGTTGTCGGTATTTATATGTCCGAAAGATAATTGAGGTCTTAGAAAACTTAATTTTTTTGTAATTTAAATTTTTTTTCCTTATAAGTTTTCAGCCCATATTTTTGTGGGTTTTTGGGCAATTAGTCTTATTTGTTTAATGACCCGAAAGATTTGTTCTGCACACAAATATAATTAATTAAATCTATATACATATATAAAAATAAATTGCATTGTGTAAGTAATTGATGTTTCTGCAAAGTTCATATGAAAGGTGACGTTAATACCAAGGTCTCTGTATGTGTATTGGTTCATAAGTTATAGCCATTTTAGTGAACACTGCATTCATTTCGAAATATTTAAAAATATTTGAGTTAATATTTTGAAAAACTGATATACAATTCGTTTTTAAATTCATTACAATTCGATTTTAGTCAAACCATTAATTTAACTTATATACTTAAATCACATCTTCAGGGATCTATGAAATAAATAACATATAAACACATCACTAACAACCTAAATATTTAAATACATTATGCACAGCAATAAACTTTCTTATATGTTAACTTAACGTATATTTTAAACATTAAATCAAACAGCTAATATATACATGTATGACATTTCATGATCAGCTGATCTATTTATATTCTTAATAATTGCATTATTCAACTAAAACGGTGTTCAGACATACATTCTTAATTGAGTCAATATTCGGTTTATTGACAAAATTATTTAAGTGTTCAGATATACAGAATTTATCTAACTCAAAAAGCATTTGGCAGCTGGAAAATAAAATTGTTTTTATTTTTTTGGTCGTGAAAATTTGTTTCGAAAAATGGAAATAAATTCCTTCCTAAAACGCCGAGCTGTTGCGTTTAGTACGGTCGAGTTTTAATTTCAAAGTGGGCTTACTAAAAAAAGAAAAAAATTTAAATTTAGTTTAAAAAAAATTTTTTTAACGAATTTTTTATATTTTATATTTTTTTGACATTTTTGTCATTGTAGATAGTTTTGCTCACTAAACACACTTGAAAATAGTGTTGCATTTCAAGTTTTACTCAATATTTAAAACAATTTCGTATCTATTGAACAATAATTAAATTAAAATTTTGTATGGAATACTAGCTCAATAATGGCATTTATTGCGATAATCTCAATAAACGTGTATGTCTGAACACCGTATAACATATGTGTCTCAATTTATCACTGATTTAAATGAATTCGAAATGATTTTTTTATTTCCTTTTTTGTACTATGAAGTGTGCTAGGGTTCGCTAGTTCTGTATAAAAAAAGGCAACTTCTTTTTGGGTTATATCTCAGTCAGTAATACAGCACCTTTACTGATTTTTAATAGAAGGAAGCTCGATGTTTCTAATAGTTTTACATCAGCACGACATTAAGGGGCTGAGAAAAATTGATTTCAACAGACGGGCATGGCTCAATCGATTTCTCTATCTATAAGGATCCAGAATATATATATTTTATGGGGTCTCAAATGAATAATGTAAAAATAAACGGAATAACAAACTTTATATATACCCAAGTCTCCCGTGGTGACGCGTTAAGCTTTGACCATTAAAGAAATAATGGCAATGATTTAAGATGAAGATGACGGTGTGGACACCGTTTGTGTGGTTCCAACAGACAGAACCGATTAATTATACAAGAGGAATACATAGATAAAAACGAAATTCCCATGTACGATAACGTTCATCTACGATTTATTATTTAAAAACGGTACATATGTATATTAAATTTTTTTATACAGCAAACATCTTTGCAAGAATTAGCTGGAACGTTTGAAATATATAAAAGAAATTAAGTCATCTTCATAATATTTTCTATTGTGATTTAAAATTATGCATATATCGATAAGAACAATTTTCACATAAAAACGGACTTAAAGCTTAATTAATAAATTTGTGAAAATATATTTTTAAATTACTGTCACTAATATTCGGTTTTTTTCTTGAGAGGTATTTAAATAAACATTTTAACAAGAATTTAATTAAAAACCAGAAGTTTTATATTTTTCAAAGGAATGTATATTTCTTGAGATCAAAATAGCTTATTTTAGAAATAAAAAGAATAAATAGAGATAAACTAAAAAGGCAAAAAAGTAAGAACTAAAAAAAATTCAGGCTTCATTAATATTCGGTTTTTTTGCTACTGCTAACTAAACTTCTTTAAAAATGTTTAAAAAATTAGAACTAGTACCTTGTAAATGATCCCATTTATTTTCTATGGGATTCATGTCAGGTGATTACGCTGGCGTATTGATCACTTTTGGACAATTATAAAGCAACAATTCACCGACAACATGGGCTCTATGTTTAGGGTCGTTGTCTTGATATAACTTAAAGGTCGTTGAAATTCCCATTTTTTCAGCCGATTGCTTTAAATTATCCCTCAAAGTATTTAAGTAAATATCCTTGTTCATCATGCCATCAATAAAAAATAGATTTTCGACTCCTTTTAATGATATGCAGCCCCTCCTCCATGTTTCACTGTGGGCGTAATGTTTTATCCTTTTAATTCTTCGTTCGATTTCCGCCATACCATTGTTCTTCCGTCACTTCCAATATTAAATTTGCTTTCAAGAAATATAACGTCGTCTCACCAACTTACATCTTTCTTACGTGTTCCTTAGAAAATTGTAGTCGATATTTTCTATTCTTTCAATTCATAAACGGCTTTTTGCGGGCAACTCGACCATTGTAATATTGCTTTTTAATGGTGCGACGAATTGTTGCTTCTGAAACTGTTTTTCCTAATTCCTCCTTAACTTCAGTTTTAGGAGCACTTAAACGCGGATTTGCCTTGATTTTTCTAACAACTAAACGCCCTTCCATATCTGTTAACTTTTTTGGCCGATCAGTTTGTTTTTTAAAAATCAATGCGACCTTCCGTTTTTATATCTTCGAACAATATCACCGACAGTATTTGACTTCATATTTAATATTTCAGCAATATTTTTATAGGTTTTTCCATTATCGTTTTATTCCATTATCATTTATTCATATACCAGATGGTGTTGAAGATCCAGCTGATCTCCTTTTTTTTTCTCATTGGTTACGGGAATTGTCAAAAGTTGTTTATGTTTTTGTTTACAAACGTATAAAACAAAAACAGTTTGCTTGGTTTCACACAGCTGCTTTTGACATACCTTTCTCGTAACCGAAATACAACAAAGTTTTACTTGCTGTAATATACCACCACCTAATGTTAATTCGCCTTGAACCTTTCTCTTTGCCTCTCTTGCATATAAGCTAATTTTGTGCGACTAAATATTGTTTCCGTGTGTGAAGCACATTTACAAATATTTTTAGATAAATTCATATATGTATGTATTTACTAAAACTAAATTTTCCTTTAATTTTTAATAATATAAAAATGTACTGTTTCCTTTTATGTGAAAAAAAATTCTATTCATTTTTGTCTTTTATTGAAATTAAGTACAGTGTCTTAAAACGAATTTTGTATTGAAATTTTGTTGTATAAACCTTCTATAACTTTTAAAATAATTTATGAAACACACTCTGGTACATACGAACGAATATAATTAAGGCAATACTTTAAATTTTGCATAGCTTATGTGTATGTTTCATATAAATTTTGTGTTTTAGCGATAATTTGAATTATTTTACCGCTAAATATTAAAATTAGCGGTTTCTAGCTATTTTTGAGGCGTGATTTGATGGGAAATGGTGAAAAATGTTGGCAACAGTGCCCACATTATCTTAAAACTCGAATTTTATTGAAATCGAACGAATTTTATGTTTAGCGGCTGGAAATGGTTTAACAATGAATAATTTTTTTTTTCAATTATAAAATGACATGAAATGTGATCGTTCAAAGTTTAATATATTGTTTATTCATTTATACATTTCATATGTAGTTTGTCAAGAAAATGTTTTCATAACAAAAAAAACGTGCAAAATGTTATTTTCATTTAAAAATTACAACAACAAATTCTTTATATATTTGTTTTTTGTTGCACACATACCGTTACTTTAATTGTTAACGACTATGTGACGCCACCACTTTAAAAATAGACACACGCATTACAACAACCGTAAAAGAATTTGTTAACTCAATATAAAGGATGTGAAAAAATGCTTTCACATTTAGTGAAATGAACAAAAAATAAATAATTTTTAACGAATTTTGTGCAATTAGGTTTTTTTATGAATATAATTGCATTAAAAGGAGTCGCATAGAGTTCTAAAGGTAGAAAAAATTGTCTAAGCTGCAACAAGTACGCTAATATTTAAATAAAAAAGTGCCAGGAAAACTTTTTCGAAATGTATAACACAATTGTAACTATTATAAAGGCAAATCAGCCAGGAAAATCGCTAGTTTTTCTCTCTTAAAATCAGTATAACATCATCATATTCCGTAAAAAAAAAAAAGACTTGAATTGAAAAAATGGTCGACAGGCATACCAAAAAAGAGTGACGCAGCGATTTAGAAGTAAAATAAGTAAAACTATTTACGATAGGCCGCAATCCAGCACATAGGGTTTATTTTTTCAGGTAGAAAACGATTATTAGTTAAGTGTATCACATTTAACGGTCCGAAATGTGCCAAAAAAAAAACACAAATATTCCGATCGAGTTGCTAGGAAAAAAAACAGTTGCCCTTAGTAAAATATATTGAAAAACGATAAAAAGTTGCTACAGAGCAAATTTTACTCCTTCCAGAGTACTGGAATGACTTTTTTTCTGATTAGAGCAATATGATGCTGTACAGTCATGATGAGACCCAAAAAAAATTTGGCGAAAACCTCTGACAGCACTAGAAAATAAAAATTTAATTCCTAAAGTAAAGTTTAGAAAACTGTTAGTTATAGCGTAGGGTTGTATACCAAGCAAGGGGATTGATTAAATCAGAATTTTCGATAAAATAATGACTAAAGAAGTTTATCTAGATGTTTAAAAAACCGAATTGACGCTAACATTCGGGAATTGCGTTTTTTTGACCTGGGAGATTCGAATATGTTCATATACAAATATTATTTGGATAATGATCCAAAACATAAATGTTATTTATGCAGGTCATAGCCATTATAAAACTGCACCAAAGTTATTGATACCCCTGCTTAAAGTCCTGATATAAACCCCATAGAAAATTTTTGGGCCCATCTAAAGGAAAAAGTCGGGAGATCGCCAATGAAAAAAAACGAATTAATAAGCTTCCTTAGAGAATAGTGGAAAAATATACCGTTAGATATAACATTCAAGAGCTAATTTACTTAATATCAGACGTTTTTAGCCAGTTATTGGTACTTAAGTTGGAAAAACAAAAAACCTAAAAAATGTAAAATAAACTAAATATTTAAGTGTGAAAACATTTATTTGACAGTGCAAAAATTGAATTGTTTTCCTTACTACGTGATACCATTTTTATTAAAATTAGACTTTTTTGTTACTTAAGCTGAATTCACTCATTGTGTCTGAACAAAAATTTTGTACGGACAAATTTTTTTTATATTGAGTTTCAAAAAGAGAAACCTAATTTAAAAAATTTGTTCGTACAAAATTTTTGTTCAGACACAGTGGGTGAATTCAGCTTTATTATATTAATAAACAAATGAATATTACAACTATGTTGAAAAAAAATTAAAAAGTTTATTATTTATAAATAAAATTTTTTTTTTTAAATTTTTTTCTCTTTATGAAAACATTTATATACATACATACAGTAGCCCAATAAAATCTACATGCAGTGCAAATACTTTATTAATAAAAATATATTTATTTAAAAAAGAACAAAAAATATTAGCGAACTTTAGGACTTTAAATTAGAAAAAAAAACTATTTCAGTTAAAAAAAGCATCACAAATAACTGAACATACAGTTTTACTAGACTTTGTTTTATAAAAATTGTTAAATAAAAATTGACAACCTTGGAACTTTTTTACTGTTTTATATATTTAAGTATTTGCTGTAATATCATACAGTAAAAATACTTTAAATTTTTTCTTATATATTAATAAAATTGCTTTTTAATTGCTGTATGTAGACTTTATTGGGCTACTGTATGTATGTAAATTGTATATAAGTATGTACCTTGGTTTAAATCGATATCACTTTCGGTTTCTACCATTAGTCAATCCATGGAAAATTGCAAATCGTCATATTAATTAATTATATTTTAACAAAGGATAAATAATAAATATTGTTTAATACTCACTTTATCAGTAATTTAAAAAACACCTAATAAAAACAATATTACTCCGCTAACTTACAATCGTAAACTAATAATTTGTGCCAGAGAAAAAATCTGCAACGTCGTGACTGACGACTGGCAGCTAAGCATACATTTTTAACAAGAACTGCCGCCGCATATATATTTAGCTGATCGGCGGCTCCCTTTTTTGGCAATTTATTATTAAAGTCTCTACGAGACACAAGTTTGGACATTTTTATGTTCGCAATTGTCAAAATCTGTTGCTGGCACAAAATATTACCGTGGCCAAATCTCTTTGTAAAGAAAAAGAAATAAAAATATTTGTCCATTTAGGTTTTTCGTCGATGTCTTTGCGGATTTTTAGCCAATTTTTGCAAACATGCCTGTAGTTTATCCAAAAGCTGCAAAAGAAAAATTTATTTGTAATGGTTTATATAAACTTTTTGCAGCTCCCAAGCAACATAGATTGGTCGTAACGAAGTCGGTATGTCGTCTAAAGTCGACTCCAGCCGACCCATTTGACGTCATACCGCATATCATGCTACGACTGAAATTTGAACCATTTTGGGTAATAGGAAACCTGTACTTTGCCGACCGCCACTTTCACGACTAACAGTATACCAATAACGACCAGAGGACGGAAATGGTATTTTCTTTCCATTTAGGTCGGCTATACACAAATAAATAATAAAATAAGCGACTCAAGCGACTAATATTACTTTAAAGTTGGTCGGATAAGTTCAATAAATAATAAAAATATGATAATTACAAAACACACATGGCACGGTGTATCAATGTTCTGATAGTTTAATAGCTTACATCTAATTGATGAAGCATGAAAATTATTAGGGAAAAAATTATGAATATGCAATATGCATACTGTGTTATCTAAAGGATAACCAATTATAAATAATATGTGATAAATAGAAGGAGAAAAAATATGGTTAATTGTAAATTTGGTTCTGTCTCACCTTAACATTAATTATATGAGAAAGCAAGTTCCAGTTGCTATTTCTACAATATGTAGTTTAAATAGATAAAATTTACATTCAATAACAGTAG
>NDXZ01006920.1:0-15626 GCA_003055125.1 Paykullia maculata | reverse complement strand
CCCTTAACACATGTGTGTGTGTGAAGGGTATAATTAAAAATCGACGTACATATGTATGGACAACCTTTTTAATCTGTTGATAAATTATTTTTAGTCTTATATTTTGGCCTCAAAATTATAGCTTGTCTCTTAATTAGCAATTGATTATCTTAAAAGTTTCAAACAGACTCACATATCAAATTAACAAGCACAAGGCTTCTGGAAAAAAAAACTATTTTTTAGCGTCAGAAATGTGAACACATTTCATATCCATTTACTGCAAGATCCCAATTTGTCTGATCTACAGATTTAGCCAATAGATACAATATTTCTTGTTTTCTTTCTTGGGCACTTATTTTATTTATTCTTTTCTTTTTTTTAACTTTATTCTTACTCGCACAGGCACATATACATAAATACGTTCCTTTTTCACTTGTATATTCTACACTCTTTTGTAACGATTTAATTTTTTTGTTTTCTTTTTGTTTCAAATTTGTTTTTTTTTTAATTCTCCCTCAAAAAGAAAAATCTTACGTATAAAATCTTGGGAGTATGATTTAGTAGCAACAGCTTTTTCTTTTAACACACAGATACAGCGGTACAAGCGAACAATAAGAAAGTACCAAAACACCCTAAATACGAGTATGTACAACAATCAACAGTATTCAAACAAGGCAACACGATAAAAGTTGCATACACGATGAAAACGATGGATAAAAATCCAAAACATTTAAAATTTTACTCAGAATAAAACAAAAATAAATAGACATCCACAAACACACACACACACATAAACATACACAAGTAAGTTTAAGGAGAAGAGTATAAAACTCGTATGAGAATGAATTTTGCTCGAACGAAAAAATATACGAGAATATTCAGAGAAAAGTTTTGTACACAAATTTCTGTTAAAATATTGTTTATTTTTGTTTTTGTATTTGCTTTTGTAGACCGTATATAATGTAATTCTAATAAATGTCTCTCTTTCTAGCGCATTAGTTTTTTTAGTATTTTGCATCTCGTTTTGTTCGTTTTTTGTTTTTGAAAATCTACAGCAAAGGCTCAGTCTGTATATATGTATGTGGGTATGCATGAGTTTGGGGCCTTTATGTAGCTGGGTGTTTGTGCGTATGCTTGGCATATATAACAACACAAAATAGGGAGCAATAAGCACAGGCATAGAGCGTATGGAGTAGAAAGTACAGTACAGGATATTTATTTTTTGCTAAAGTTTTTGTTGTTGTATCAAACTCTAGTTTTGCTGTTATCAAAGAGGGTAGACTTGAAAAGTTTTAAAATATTTCATATTATGCTACATCTCAGATTTTGTTAAAAACTTTCCACAATCCCGTTAGGCTTACAACTGCTAAGATCTCCGTGAAAGCTATTTATTTTCAATTGGCAGTTATAAAGTTGCAAATATTGAAGTCTACTGTGAGTAAACTTTTAAAGCTACAAATCAATAATTAAGATATAAATTTTCCTTTTTAACTTCTTTTGTATATGAAAGTCCTAAGTTTTTCAAAACAATATACTGTGACCGGAATTTGATTATATTTTAAAGAGCAGCCACTTTTCCATTTGCCTTCGTAGCTTGGGCGTGTGTTATAGTAGTATGCAGTTGCTTTTGTTGTTGTTAATGCTATTGCAAGGAAATTCTTATTTATTGCTGTAGTTGTTACAAGTAAATATTCTATATACTTTATAATTGTTTTTTCTTATTTTAAATTTCTGTTAGGAATGTGACTGCAAAAAAAGGTTACCTAACAATGCCAGTATAGAATATAAAATGCACTAAAATATGTATACGTACAAACATACATATATAGCTATATGCTAAAAAATTTCCCCTGATAAAATGTATTGCACTACTCAAATTTTCTTACTCAAACTCATTTTTTTAGTTTGCATAGTTTTTTGTTAGGACAGGACTCTAACTATCAATTGCATCTCTAGGTTTTTGTTGTTGCTATTGCAGGGTTACATAGAACTATCTATTAGTTTGTTTATGCTCCACTTTATATATATGCATATGTACATATATATATATATATACATATATAACAGAATGCACATGGTGTTGCATGTTTCATTTTGTATGTTTGTGAATATGGGTATTGCAAACACACATTCTAGTTAAAGGTATACATACGACTGCATGTGAATATGAACATACATATTTACATATGTGCGTCTATCTAGTACTTATACATCTTTATATCTATGTTCATATCTAGACAACAGACAGTGTAAGTGTATGTAAGCGTTGGAATGCCTGTAGCATACACGCTTGTATGTGCATTAGCACATATATTTTTCAACTTATAATCCTTTATATGTTATATGTGTATGTATAGTGCTAACGAAAAACTAATGCACATCTATATGTATGTGTGTATAGTTTTGGTTTAGTGAATGCCACACCCAAATGCATTTTTGTATTAGATCAATCTGGTAGGAACAAACTTTTAAAATAAACTAGCTGACCGGCAAACGTTGCTTTTGCCATATAACTTATTTCTAGTGAATATTTTGGTTTTTAACTAAAAAAATAACGAATGTATGTAAGTGTAAATGCATACACAAAAATTCATTCAAGTCGATAGAGCCGTTTAATTATTGATGAATATTGATTGAAGTATTGATGAATAACCTAGATACCGCCTGCAGCGCCATCTACCGGGTTGAGTTTTGAATCTAAACCATTCCTATAGAGTTGTTTGGATAAAGTTTTTAAATCTTAACTGTAAGAGTTCTCAAGATATGCCATAAAATCTATTTCAGTTGTATGGGCGGTGCCACACCCCGTTGTCCGACTCTCATAATTTCTGGCTCGAATAACGAAAACAATATAAGAATATAAAATTTGGAAACCATAGGTATAGCAGTTCTCAAGATATGCCACAAAATGTATTTCAGTTGTGTGGGTAGTACCACACCCCCTGAACCGATCGGGCTGACTTGTGAATCTAAACCACCTAGGACGCCACCCAAGTGCATACAAAAAAAAAATGCATTCAAATCGGTCCAGCCGTTTAGAAGGAGTTCAGTACACATTATATATATAAAGATTAAAAATTGGATAATTTTAAGTAAAAAAGTTTAAATATAAAATATAATCGCACGACTTTTGGTTTAAATGGCCGGCATGATCAACTCTTGCAGGCAACACAAAATTTATGTAAAACGCGGAAATAGATTTATCTTAGTTAAAAAATTGTCCTTAACGTGCTTGATAACTGTTATACTGTTATCCGTTTTAAATTGTATAAATCACTTGTATAACTGCTTTAATTTACATTATGTTGATATCAGATATGCTGATAATAACCTGATATCAGAATCCTTTTTTTAAACTGTCACTAATGGTAATGAAAAAGAAATTGAATTTAAAGGTTAAGTCACTAAATAGAACTTTATAAATTAACTAGTATTTAACATATAAGCATTAAAAAAATCTAAAGTGTTCTATAAGTTTTATAAAACATTTTTCAATTTAAGTTTCTTTGTTTTGTTCCTTTTTCAATCTAAAGTTTGTTCTTCTCTGCTAGATTTCAAATATAACATAAAAATCTTTTAGGTGCGTGGGTTCCTGGATTAGGTTGTAGTTGTTGGGGTTTTCTCTTTCTTTTTTTCGTACTGAAAAAAGTGCATTATTTTCTGCTACATACTGTTTTTGCATTTTGGATCTTCTCCAAGTGTTGAAAAATTGCATTTATATGCACTTTTTTATTTTGTTTTTTTTTCTCTACAATTTTTGTTTTGTTTTTATTAATTTCTTTTTCTACAATAGTTTTATTTTATCCCCTAGTCTTAAGCCAATAGAAAACGTAGTTATAAATATTGTTGTATTTTGTGGGTGCATATTTTTTCAACATCTTTTTTCACCCCCTACAACAGGAGTGTTTGTATGTGTGTAAGAGAAGGCTTATGAGGGACATTGCAATTTTAAGCTTCTTTGATAACATTAAATGAAGGTTGGGGTGGTTGCATAGAAGTGTAAGCATCAGAATTAAAAGTTTGTTAAGCCATTGATGGATGAAGGGATTTGAAAGGATCACAAAAGAAAGTTTAATCATATTTTTGAATAATAATAATATTTTAAAATTAATTTTATATTGTATTTTATTTTAATAAGAAAACTTTTAAGCTAGTTTTTATCAATTTAAATAGAAAAAACATTTGATATTTTAAATATTTTTTAGACAATGATTTTTAGGATACTTGATTGCAAAAAAAAAGTATTTAAATGTTTGAGTTTTTTTAAACCACGTTTAAATTTTTTTATAATAATATAAAAAAAATCATAATTGGCTAAGTTGTTTGTCTTGTGGAATATATAAACTTATAGGTCTTCTCCTTTCAACTTAACTTTACCTACTCCACGTAACATTATCTTCTTTTTTTAAAACATTTTCAACCAAATTAAGGCATATTTTTAAAATAGATATCTTTGTTGTTTATTTGTAGAAATCATTTTTTATACATATATTTTAATTTGCACAAAATTCGTAAACATTTTGGATTAACACTCTCACTTTTTTTTAGTTGCACTCATTCTATGGTAATAGAATTCATTTTTGTTCTCTTAGTGCATTTTTAAATACCTTGGAAAATCAGAAATGTTCAGCTCCAGCTTAAATTTTTTTTTTGATTTGTCTATAATGACCGTCAAACTCTTAAATGTATTAAAATATGTTCTAAGGGTGTCTGACAAGGCAACTTTTGAATAGCTCTTTGTCAGGTCGAAGTGTCTGACAAAACAATTTTGTAGTCTTTTGTCAGACATTTTTGACCTATTCAAAAAGGGCTTACAAATTTCGTGGCAGTGAGAGTGTTAATCTTTTTTTAAACATTTTTTAAAATATTGTTTGGTAAACTTTTTTATTAAAGTTAATTTTTTTTATGTTTTTTATAATATATTTTTTCTTAATAATAAAAAAAAATATACAAATAAAAATTTTTAGTTCTTATTTTGTAACTATTTTTATGTATACCATATGCAAAGGAAATATATATTATGAATTTTCACTTTTTTTAAATTTTACTAAGTAGTTAAATGCACTATCGAAACCACCTTTTCTTTTATACTCTTTGTGACTTTTAATATTAAATGTTAATATTATCTTTTTGTTTCACAACTTTGACGAAAAAAGAATACAAGAAATTTATTCCTGTTCAAGTAAAATTACAAGTTTTTATTACTTTGCACCTCTAAACGAAAGCCCTTATTTTTATACCCACCCTTTACCACAGGTGGAAATTAACCAATTGAATGTCGTTAAATTCCTTTTTGTTTTGTTTGTTAGTCATTAGTCATTAGAATAATGGTAGCAATAGCATTTATAATAATAATCTATTATTGTTATTATTTAAAGGGTTTAAAATAATTTTTCCCAATTATATGGGTAAAATTACTTACCAAAACATAAACTTCACTGAAGTACTCCTAATACAGTTTGGGATTTTTTTATCTGCATCTCGTTGTGTTGCATAAAAAACGTAATAAATAAATTCAATAAATTCATACTCTAAGTAATCAATTTTAATATTTTGTGACTAAACCAAACATAGTTTTTTTTAATTTAAGATCTTCGTCAACAATTCAATACTAATAAGGCGGTAAGTGAAAAAAATTCGTCAAAGCTAAATGTGTTCATCTAACGTTTTAATTACAAATAAATTGTTTTACAATGGATTTAGTAAAAAAAATTTTGTTTAATATTTAGTAGTAGCTGCTTAACTACTAAATAATAAAATTCTTCTTTTTTGTGTAAAGATTTTTCATCACACAGACAGATTTAAAAAAAAATTAAACAAATTTGCTGTAATTTTACTGCAATTTTTTATTGATTTATTTTATTTCAATTGAAAAATTTATTTTTAATTGTTGGTAATAAAAAACTAAACTTTTTACTTTTAACGCACACACACACATATGCACAGCAAACATGCTGTTGCTTTTGCTGTCTAAGCTTTAATAAAAGGACACTAAAAAAATATGAACGTTACAAATAGAAAAACAAAATGAAAAAAAATAAACCAAAAACAATAAACTAGTCTATATAAAAAAAATTGTTAACCCAGACAAAACAACACATAATAAGGATTTGAAAAACGTTGGAAAAAATCTGTATGGACGAAGGATATTTTTTTGTTAGAGATATTTGAAAAAAAAAATCTTTATATGTAGCGACGGGAGTTTTGATTTTTGTTTTTTTTTCGCTTGCAATACTAAGATATAAAAATACATATTTGTTTGTAAATAACATAGAACAAAATGGAAAAATAAGAAATGAAGGAAAAAATAAATCAGCGAAGGACGTTTTAGCTATTTAACCTTGTAACCTTTTTTTTCATATGTTTTAACTATATGTATGTGAGTATGTATTTCTATAAGTGTGCCTTCAAGTAAGTTTTGTTTTTTATGGGTTATACTTCATTTTTTTATACATATGTACATATGTACATATTTAGTTTATTAAATAGAGCAGAATTTTTATTATGTAATTTTTAAATTCTAAAATTGTAAAAAAACTTTAATCCTAGCTTAGACATTTTACTTTTTTTAATTAATTTTTTTGAACTTAAAGAAATTCGGCCACACATCTACACAATTAAAAATGCCGTTGGCTACAATCATCGACGTACATTCTTCTTTATTATAATAAACACGACAGCTACATTGTGTAAATCGAATTTTTTGCTTAAAACCTCTTGATTGTTAATTTATTTGTATTAATTTAATTTTGTAATATTATTTTATGATAAATATAATTTTTTTAGCTCTCGTTTAATTTCGTATTTTATTGGCAGCACTAAATTGTCGCTTACGAAATCATAAATAAACTTAAGTTGTCGTCAACGTGTGTGAAGCATGAAGGTTGGAAAACAGAATGTCAAAATCGACCATCACAAGTTTGTTAATAATTTTAAGGCGAAAATAAATTAATAATATTATTTATGTTGAATTTTTATTTTAGCCTTAACAGTCGACCACATTATTACCTGTAAAATAATTTTATAGATAATGCATTGATCATTTTGTTTCCTCACCTAAATCTTCTTTGCATAAAATTTTTAATTAAATTTAAACAATTTTTTATCAAATATGTTATTTTAAATTAGAAATTTTTTAACTCAATCCCAAATGGCATCCCTTATGATATGTACATTAGTGACAATTAAAATTTTTTTAGGTCCTATTTTACTTGCTATAGTACTTCTAAAGGAATTTGTGAAGGCTAGAAGAGTTTCTTAGGGTGGGTCTTATGTGAGAGCTATGGCCAATTAAACACCCATCTTTACCAAATTAGTTTAATTTCTAATCAGTTGAATTTAGGTTTCGTTTTGTTTATTTTATAAAGGTATAGAATTTTTTAGAAGGACGGACCAATGAATCCACCAGCCCTTAAACTACACCAAACAGCCAGTTTTTCTGGATGGAACGGTGTCTCAACATACACTTGAGGATTATCATCACTCCAAATATTGGAAAGGTTGTTCTGGCGTCACTCTATTCATGTTGAAATGCCCACCCAAACTAAATATAAATCACTTAACAGCTGATAAAATGGCCAACAGTTAAAAATATGTTGCCAACTTTAAGTTTTATACCTCTATAAAAAACACCCTTTATAACTGGTAACTGACATATTAATTGACCAAATATTATCATATTTATCTTCAGTATAACATAATTTTTATCAAGGGGTGTCCACTAGAGTGCACTATGGTTTCAACGACCACTTTCTTTGGCCAAAATTCGATTTTTAAAAAGTGGTCGCAATTACATAAAATTTTGTTCTAATAATTGTTAAATGACTAGAGACAAAAATGCAACCCATTCCGGTTCTCCATCGGTGGCACCTGCGCGTTTGTATTAGTCGGAACTTGATCATCGTTAAAACTGCACTAATCCTAGGGTATTCCTAAGGGTAAAGCTATCCGACGAAAAATTTAAAATTTTCGTAATCACTGATTTTTTTTTAAATGTTGTTATGGAAATGGATAAAGAAGATAAATACAAATATTTTAAAAATATTTCGTAGCATTTTCTATTGATGTGGTATTATTTTTTTTACGTTTGAAAATATAGTTTAAAATGTTTAAAATTTCTAGCCTAAGTTTAATTATATTAATTGGTGATTAGAGGTTATAGTTTCTTTAATATAACTGTAAAAAAATTAGCTGCAGTAAACCGCAGTTTTTTTTCGTAGGGGGGTTCCTATCAGATATAGCGGTTTAGTAAATTCTTAAATTTAGCCCCTGCAGCGCCTAGGATGTTTGTGACTTTGTGACTTTTCGTTTAAAAATATTTAGTATTAGAGTGGGTACGAACCGACTATTTAAAAGTCACAACTAGAATTTGACGTGGTAGTAAAAAATTATTAAGGACAGAAATGTAGGTTACAGAGCCATTAACAGCGGTATGCATAATGTTATGATCGGACTAAAAATGGCGACGCAGTGAACAAAATACTAAAAGGGCGGTATTTGTAGGCGTGGCAAAAAAATAAAAGAAATATTTTTGGAATTGTTTTTACATTATCTTAAATCCTAGGAGGTGACTGGCACAATTTTTTTTGTATGAAAGGCGTACCACTCTAGTGTCCACAATCAAACCGACTTCTTATTCACAGATTGACCTGCCTGTAGCAAACCTTGTTAATATAAGTTTCTCCAGTAGCTTTTTAAAATAAATAGAATCCTATTCTTAAAATCCTTAACAATATTTTATTTTGAAGTTAGCCCCTAGGGAACCTATGGTTATGTTTACACTTTATAAATTAACTTTAAATGGCTATTCAATATAGCAATATTTTAGTTAGGCTAAAAGTTTGAAATAGATTAGTATCACAAATGCTAAGAGATTGAAATCGACCCAAAGATAATTCCTGCTCTAAATCTGCTGCTATATCATAGTGATATTCATATTTTTAAGCCAAAGAATTCTTTTATATAACTATATATCTATTCATTTCTTTCATTTCTAACAGGAGCATAGTAAAATTGGATTTTTTTTCATGTGTGTAAAATGAGATGCATGAAAATTTCTTCTAGTCAACTTGGATTTTATAAAACCTTGTATTTATGCCTCTCTCCTCATTAATAAATAAATATAACAAAAAGGGAAATAAAATTTTTCGAGACCAATTGTTTTACAGAAAATACAAAATAATTAAATATAAATTAAAAAAAAAAAAAACATTCGGTTAAAAAAAGTTTATATTAAATTTACATTAAAGTAATTTAAGAAATAATATTTATCAATAAAATCATTTTCCTTAAAATCTATTTAAAAAACTTACATTTCGGTTGGCTTTTCCAATATTGTAGAACTTTCGATCATTTTGCACAATTTTTTTCTATTTCCTTCGTTAGTTACGTTACCGTTTTAGTTCTTAAACATTTTTCTAATGCTAACACGTTCGCGTTTTAATCTAAACTAAATGATCGTGCAAAAAATATAATTTTCAAACAAAACAAAAAAATCAAAAACTCTTTTCTATAAACAAAACAACCAGTTTTTAATTTGCATATATATTTTGTTTGTAGTTTTGTTGCGTTTCTGTTGTCTAGTTTTTCATAGAAAAATCTAAACAGATACAACGAAATTATGCTTAACCTTTTATTTTAAAAACCAGTTGTTTAATTTATTATTGAAATGATCTCTTCTTGCATGGTCATCAACGTTTTGATGATGAACTTTGTTGTAATGGTCAGCATAAGTTCACCTTTTTCAACCCCAAGAAAACTGATATATTAAAAAATCCATAGAAGCAACAGATTTCTATTGCTTAGCAAAATATTTTCTATTTGAAATCTTATTAATATAAATTATTTGTCTTTAAAAGAATTTTGGGGAAAAAGTAGTTCCTTGAGAACATTTTGTAGTTTAACTTGTTTTTAAATTTGATGCTGATATTTTGCTTAATTTTGAAATGTTAAAGGGTTTAATTTTAATGAAAAAAAAAAAAACAGCTGTGGAAAAAAGAAATTGTCAAAATTGATTAATCCTTAATATTCTCAAATCATTATTTAAAATATTTCTTAGCTTTTGTTGAATATATATAAAAAAACCTTTAAATATTTTTAATAAATTTATGAATTTAAAAATAATCTTTTTTCTATATCTTTATACCAGTTACAACTTTCTGAATTGATCTTTAAACTTTTGTGTAAATTTAAGTTTTGAATGTGGTTGATTTATTAAATAAAAAAACAAATTTTTTTTAGGGTGGTCGGTCCCATTTGAGAACAAGGGTTTCTTTAAAGGTTATTTTATAACCTTGAGGTAATTTCTTTGATCTTTGTTATTATTAAATGGGTTAAACGAACATTTAAAAAGGCTAGAAACTTAAGTGTGAGCAGCACGAGTTAATGGTATTAGAAGATCCCTAAATGGGACACAAGGGTTGCTTTAAGGGTGTTTTAAGAAAAAACCATTTAATTTGTAAAAACTAATTTGCATAAATAACAACATTGTATTAATGTGACAGAATGCAGCGTTACTGCATTTTCACGGCAAAATGTTAGCTTAATAGTAAAGATATCTAATGACGCCTTATCATATGATTTAAGGCTTCATGATTAAACATTTGTTTCACAAAATAACTGAAATTACAGCTTTACATTGCTTCGATATTTTCATTTGATCAGTTAGTTACTGTATCGCCGGCTGTGTAGCATCTTAAGTTGAACCAGTCTTTCTAAGTTATTTAAAAAATTTTGTGCTTATAAATTGTGCGAAGACGATCTTAAAAAACTGAGGCACATTGCCTGTTACTGCACGAAAATACAAAAGTATTGCGTTAATAAATAAAACGATAACTGGGAGTGCAAACTAAAAAATAATATTGGATTTATTGTGGGATAGCAAGTAGGATGGCAGTAAATATTTATATCTGAGCAGAGTTCCTAATCAACTCCTTGTGCTTTCTTCTTCTTCTTTTTTTCACCTTTGCGCCTTTGATCTCTTTTTTCCTTCTTTTCATCTCCTAAGCCTTAATTTTTTGCTGTAAAGGGATACACAATAGATCCTAGGAGCGTTCGAGTATAAATGAATTAAAATCTTGATTTTTTACACCTTCCTTTCTAACTTAAACTACTAAATATATTTCAATTAATTACATTTTTTACAAAATAAATGAAAGTGGATTAAGATGTGTAAAGAAATCCTTTTTGCCATAACATAGAGCCTTCACATGGGATGAGATATAAGATTTTCATATCAGCAAACGTCAAATTTGATCTCAAGGATTGGTATTTCACGTGTGGACTGCACATTTGTATCAATATTAGTAACATGAGAAAAATTATGAAATGGTTGATGTAAGAAATCTCTCTTAAAACTAGTTCATGAAATGAATTGTCAAAAAAACACACATACAGTAAAATGCATGTGTGTGTGTATGTAAACTCTCTAAATAATATTAAATTAACTATTTTTATTTATTTTTTTTGCTAATTTGTAAATTTTAAATCTAAGTAATCAAAAAACATCTTTATGTAAGACAAAAAAATTCTTAAAGCGTGAAAGAAAACAACAACAAAAATTTATAAAAAAAATTAAATACGTTTTTCGTTTTTATATAAATGATAGTTGGCAACGCTTTACCAAACAAATGACTTCAACTAAGTTAAATATCACTCAATGCTGACCAAGCAGCTTATTATGTTCTAGTTTAGTAAAATTCATTCCATTAAATTTAATGGCGTCATCTTTACAAAACCAACTTATAGCTTAATTAAAGTACATCAAAAGCATAAAGCTAACAAAATATTTATATAGAATTTATAAAATAAAACTATTTAAACCCCAAAATTTAAAAAAATTTTTTTAATAAACTCCTTTTAGCTAAATTATAATATAAAACTATACTAATTGGTAGTAGATTTTCTCGTAAATTAACTACATCAAATAAAGGACACACAGTCCTAGAAACAGTAAAGAGTGTATAGTAAAGGATAATTACATTAATATTCAAATGAACAAACAAACACACATACATTTTAAACGTCATTTGTTAAAGTAGGGAACCTAAATGGAAAATTCACCAAAAGGATCTGATATACTTATTTAAAATGAAGTGCACATGTGTGTGCTTCAAAATGTAATTTGTTCCAAAGTCTTTTTTTTATTTTATTTTTTAATACAAAAATAAATATTAGAAATGCATGTACTAGTATTAAATGGAAACTAAATATCCTTAACATATAAAAAAATTACTTCTCCTTTCCAAGTACGTATGCGTTATGCAAGTTGAAAAAAGTGAGTACCTCAAAATCAGTGCTGAGAAATTTTTTTTTGTTAAACACGTAAAGAAATTTTAATGGAAAATATATTTTTTAGTTGAATTTTCGTATGTGTAAGATTGAAGTTTTTTTTATTTTAATGAAAATCCAAATAACAAATAGTTAAGTCTTTTTCATTACTTAACGCTGTTTAATTAACATCTCCAGTTATTAGACTGTGAATGGAGAAATTTCTTTGCAGTACAAACTGCTTTGTTAAAAATTTGATTATTGTCACTCTTCCTCTTCGAAAATATTCAAAGTGTATTTTGTGTATTTCTGCGTGCATCTGAGCTACATAACTTTATACCTTCATATACCAGGGATAACAACAAATTCTTCCATGTACTTAACGTAATAATGTACGTTCGTGTATTAAATATTACTGGAGGCTAAATAATGTTTGTTTAAATTTTTGATTTTAATAACAATAACTTTTTTGTATGCATGAATTTATTTATTTTTTTTTTTTTTTGCTAAAACATGTTTTCATTAGAAAATTTACACCCACTAGTAAAAACCAAAAACTTTATTCATATTTAGATAAAGACATGTGTATGGGGATACATAGAAAACAGAAAATAATTATTTATTTTAAGTTGTTCCTTATGCAAATATTCGAGTTACACACAAACACACGCGCACAACTATATATATATTCGTGTGCACATAAACCACAGTGTGTGTAGTCTTTGTAAAATGCAACCAATACGAGTAAAAATGAATATTCAGCAGCATTAGATCCTACACATACATATTTTCTATACACTTTCAAAGTAGTTTTCATGTTGAGGTTTTGTTTAGTTTCAAATACTTTGAAATAGTATTTGTTTCCTTTTTCTATATATATTAAACCACATTAGATTTTGCGTTGTATTTCAAACCAACCATCGCTTCAAAGGGATTTGTCTTAGATTCAGAAAACCCCCTACCAAAACTAAAAAGGAAAAAACTAGTGGTTTCTAACACACTTTTGCTTATAGACATACTTTGGTTGTGTATGTATGTGTGTCTTTTTTTGCTTTTCATTTTATTTTTAATATTTATTTTTGTTAGAGGTTTTATGTAACGTTTAAAAACTTTTGTTTTCTACACTTACTACAACTGTTAACCCACACTCGCTCGCTCTTATTTTGTAAAGCAGCAGCATGTTATTTTAATTTTAATTTTTGCCCACAAAATTTTGTTTTTCCTTAGTAGTTTGTTTGATTTTCATTATCTTTCCTTTTTTACACTGTAACGCACAATTAAAACCTCAAAATATTTTACATAAACTACAAGTTTTTCTTTTGGTCTTCATGTGTGTATGTGTTTATCTGTGTGTATGCCTGTGTGTGTGTGACGATAATAGCACAAAGAACCTAAAACTTTATTTCTGAAACTAACATCTGCTGTTTCAACTCATGCATGTTGAAATAAAACAATAGTTTGCTGCGCTTTCACCTTAGGGGCTCTTCAAGTCCTTCATGTTACTCATACGCAGCTGTTGTGATGCAAGTTATTTATGGAGGTTCTTATTTCGTTTGTAGTGGTTGTTGTTTTTATGTTTAATAAAAATAAAGGCTAACTAAATTTTCATACCAAGTGGTCTTAATTATGTAATTAAGGTTTAAACTAAGGAATATTTCAGATAATGAAAACGTTCGTAAGATTTTATTAGTAGAACTGAAGAAATATAATCGAAATTTAAAAGGGCAAAATATATTTGCTTTTTAACTTAAAGAAAAATGTTTCCTTTTTTGAACTCATCATAACCAGCAATTTCAAATATGAACAAATGGTAGGAAAAAAACTGGAAAACTGAAAGTGGCCAACTTGTGGCAACTTCAAAAACATGGGTCTATATATACACAAAAATATGAATTTTTATAACGGACAAACATTTTTCCCCTATTTTTTGATTTCACATTCAATATAACTAAGAAAGTATAAACAATAATTTCTAATTCTATAAAACTAAAACAACATTATGTTCCTTTATCTAAAAAAAAAACTTAATAAAGTTGTAGGATTTTTTTTATTGTTTCAGCAGTGAATGAATTCAAAATTATACAGAATCAGTATTGCCGATATCGGCATAAATTTGCTCTAAATAAAGTCAATGAAATGCGTATCATTTATACGAAAAAAAAAAACATATTTCATTGTAATAAATAAGTAAACTAGATTTTAATCGTATCGTAAAAAGTTTTTAAATATAACGATAATGAATAATATTTTTCAACAAAAAGTTCGAGAATAAAAGATACATGATGCAATTAGTACATTAAAGTTATTTTTTTTATTATATATATTAAAATACCCAGCGAAAACTTACACTGCTTTGTAATGAGCTAAAATGATAAAAGTACTATAAAAGTATTTGGGTGCATTTGACATTTAAACCTATGACTTTTAACTTGGTGATGTCATTGGAGGCAAGTACTTACCCCGCTTCCTTACAAATAGCGGCTTAAAAAAGTCATTGCCACCCTCGCTTACAAATAGGGATTTAGTGATGTTATAACTTTAATAACATTAAACAAATACTTATTATTATTCTTTAATAAAGCAGTCCTTAGATTAAAATTCAGAAATTGAATAAATCATTACCGTACTTTCAAGTCGATACGGGATTGAAAGTACGGTATTTACGGATATTCTAAAATTGAATACAATATGCTTGATTCAAGAACGATAATTTTTAACAAAAAGGGCTTATTCTATAAAAAATGGACCAAATTTAGGAATTTTTTTCTTGTTCTAAAATTTTAAAGGATAATTCTTTAAAATAGTACCGTTTTCTACTTGCTTTAAGATTATTTAAGTATAAATCGCTGTAAAATGTTCAAATTCGATTAAGTTTAAATTTAAGAATTTTTAGTATAGTATCCTTTTTTTGTGTGTATATACCGTGGTAGATACATTCAATTTCATGTTAATTTATATTGGCTTTTCGAAAGCCGTATTTTTTCGAACTTTCACAATTGATAAAAAAGTCCTTAGCTTTCATATTAGGAAATCTGCAAATTTTTTCCTTTGCCGGTATCCACCAGAAATGCAGAAAATTATATCCACCGGAGACAAGTTTTTAGTAATTTGTTGTATCATTTTCCTTTGGGTTTTTATCATCTGAAACTAAATTTTCATCAGGAGGTAAAAAGTCTTCAATGATATGATCTTCCTCCGGATAATGTTCTCATTCACATTTATTTTCGTCGGAATCAGATTCAGCAGCCAACATATTTCGAAAATATTCTTGTTTTTCTTCATAAGTTAATATTTAATTTAACGCATTTTCTTAAAAATCACTAAATTTTGTATGACTTTTTACCTCGAAACTTCTTTTGCCGAAAGATATTCAATATTAC
>NDXZ01006919.1:0-16902 GCA_003055125.1 Paykullia maculata | reverse complement strand
TATATTTGAAAAAAATATATTCGCCACGCATGGTGAAGGGTATATAAGATTTGGCCCAGACAAATATAGCGCTCTTATTTGTTTTTAACTATTTTAATTTACGTCAAAAACAGTTTATTTCGATTTCTGAATATTAAAAATTTTGAGTTGTGTCACTTTTGAACTGGGTGTGCGATATACTTTTATCACCTTAGGTGAAGGGTATAATAACAATAAGTTAGAAGTAACAAATTGTAATCAGTCACTGTTTAAAACAACACTAATTTAAAAATCACATTTATTGTTAACGATGTTATTTAAAAATCATCTCTAATTCAAATGTAACTGGACATGGGTATGATCCCAATTAAGTTCGTTTTAATTAAGTTTTACCTATTCTTTAATATCATCACTATTACTTTTGGTTAATTCCATTGTTACTACTTCAAAATTGCCAATGCAATTAAAATTGGATCGAGTTTTCCTGCTTCGAAACATAGCAACTAAAATACTAATAACCTAAGAACTTTAAATACCCTGGACTTTTATTACATTCTGACTTATAATTAAATTTGAACCAATCTCAATATGCTTTCGCTACTTCTTTCTTTGACCGGCGCGCTGACCATGTTTGTCTTGTTGAAAAACTGTAAGAAAAAATATAAATTTCAACTTCTGCATGTATGTGGACAGATCTCAATTTTTTCGCTTGGACATGTTAAATCAAATGTAGGTTGTGTTACATCTGGAGAGTTCCAGAGTTATGTTTTAGGATCTCTGATTTTTTAATTATACTTATTATTATTATGTACAAATTAAGTATCGAGCGATTTAACAACTTGCATACACGTCTAAATTGCTACATATTTGAATATTATGTACAATTGGATGCACCAAAATCGTCTTGAAACAATTCGAAAGAAAACTAAAGCTATTCATTTTGGATTGCAAAATTCTTACTATTCGTCTCAGATTTATTTAAATGGGAAAATAATTCAAAATGTTTTTTAACTTAGGTGTTACAATTGACTTCTATCTAAAGTTTAACAATCACATTAACTCCAGTGTGAGGAAAATTTCTTTTATTTTGGGAAGACTGAACGCACTGAAACATACGCGTTGACATTTCAAACAAGGATTGGCACATTCTTTGTTATTGTTGCAATTTAAATACTGTATTAAAGTTATCCTTAAACCTTATTTGGGAGTTTAAAGGGTCAATATTTCATTACGAAACCATAATCTCGTATATGAACGTGAAACTAACGTTTTAGGTGTTTATTTCCATAATTATTAAAAATTGCGGCTTTAACTTTTATTTTTTAGAACAATAAAAACTGGCCAACCTTTTTTATCTTGTTAGCAAAATTTTTTTTTTCTTAATTCAACACGCAACCCAAAACCAAAAACAAAACAAAACAAAATCCAGAATAACGGTACTTGTATTTTGTTTTGTTTTTAATTCTCTCTGATACATGTACTAGTACATTTACTTTTTTTTAGCTGTACACGTACAAGTTCGAGAATTTAAAATATAGCTATAATCAAACTTGTGTTGGGTTAAAGTGTGTTTCGATTGAAAAATATGTGTACGATACATGTACGTGTATGCAACCAAATATTTAAAAAAAAACCCACTCATGTTTGTGATCGGTTTCGTCCAAAATTTAGAAACACACATAACTGATATGAAAATAAAAAGCTGTATGTGTTGCTTTCAAACAGAACATTGTGTGTACCGTGAGTGTATTTTCTGAACCCTGACTTTAACTATTAGATTAAATTTTGTTGTATAGCAAATTTGTAATAAGTAAATTCAATACTATTAAAAACTCATGTTAAAAAAACATACTAAATGCCAATAAATTACTGTTATTCAATATCAAAAATAATGGTTCAGAGCAAAATGAAATAATTCTACATATATACATGAACAACTTTCGATATATTAGTGAAAATTAATGGTAAACATTGACTTTATTGTTACAGAAACTTGAAAATATTGGAAAAACACTATTGCCAGCAATGGTGAAAAAAATAGTGCCAGTGAAAAAGATGACATAACTATATGTGATTCTTTTGAGGAGGACACTGTGTGTTCAACAGCTTTAAATTTTGTAAAACTTAAATTTAGTCTAGAAATTGGAATTTAATAAACATCGTTAGTAAAAGTGTTTGTAATTTTTCTTTAAAACATATGCAATTCAAATATTAGATATGTATAAAGTGGTGGACATGATTTTAGCACATTGCCTTTATGTACTTTTTCCAAACCAAAAAATTTCGACATACTTATTGTTTTACTAATTTCTATATCCTAATATATCACCCGCGGTGCAAAGAATACGAGATATTATTTTACGTGAGTTTTGTTCGTTTAAATTCGTTAATTTTATTCAAAAATATAATAAACCCCACAAAATGACTGGACAGTAATTTAGCACATATTAAAAAAATGTATTTCCATTAAGAAAAAAAAGAGAACTACTTAATTATTTAACTCAAAACTTATGTAGGATTACCCTTATTCTTAATAACATCTGCACATCTCCTGGGCATACTGTCCAACTAGTTCCACACAACGTTCCTTTGGTATTGGGTAGCAAGCCTTGGATTGGATTTCTGTTCATAAATCGTTTACATTTTTTGGGTTTAACGGCAGTAAGGTGTTGCTCTACATCATTTTATAGGTTTTTTATAGGATTAAGATCCGGTAATTTAGCTGGCAAATATCGATTTTATTTTGCTCTAAGCAACATTTCACTGTGCGTGAAGTGTGTTTTGGATTGTTATCATGCATAAAACGCCATTTAAATGGCATGTTTTCTTCTACATATGGAAGCATTGTTTTAAGCAAACTGATCCATTCGCGTATCAATTTTGATTAGAGAAGCAACACCGTGCCCAGAAAGTGCGTCCCCAACGATTACATTTTATTTGCCTGTAAGCATTTAGAAAATCCATGCTTACAAGAAAATTCTGCTTAAAACAATGCTTCCATATGTAGAGGAGAACATGCCACTTAGATGGCGTTTTATAAATGATAACAATCCAAAACACAATTCATGCACAGTGAAATGTTGGTTGGAGCTAAATAAAATCTATATTTTAAATTTGCCTGCTAAATCACTTGACCTAAATCCTATAGAAAACCTATGGAATGATGTACAGCATCACATTACTGAGTTAAATAATTAAATAGTTCTCTTTTTTTTCTTAACGGAAATACATTTTTTTAATATGTGCTAAATTACTGTCCAGTCATTTTGTGGGGTTTATTATATTTTTGAATAAAATTAACGAATTTAAACGAACAAAACTCACGTAAAATAATATCTCGTATTCTTTGCACCGCGGGTGATATATTACGATATAGAAATTAGTAAAACAATAAGTATGTCGAAATTTTTTGGTTTGGAAAAACTACATAAAGGCAATGTGTTAAAATCATGTCTACCAGTGTACATATAAACAGAATTTTATTCAAAGCAAAAAAGCAATAATTCCAAACCTAGTTCATATCAAAACGAAACATTTCCACTTTGGGTCATAGCGAAATAAAGTAAATAGGTACTATGGTTCGGACCAAAATGCAACAGTTCCAAATTTGTTATCTAAATAACTTAAAAATTGATTGGCAGATTAATAAAATTTATTAAAGGTTAGAAAACTGTTTTAAAAAAATAATATATTCTTTTGGATTTAATTAAATTTATTCATTTATCCAAAAAAATGTTTAAGTGGATATAGGTACATATATATGTACATAGAAGTTTTTACTTTTTATAACTAATTATATAAAAAGAACATAATTTAAATTTAATACATACCCAGCTGGTGATTCCGCATTAGGATGCAATTGCATTGTTAAATCTCCTAAACGACTAAATGCCTGACCAGCAGCTGTAAATATTTCACCCACCTAGAAAACAAAAACAATATTTCATAGAGAGCATTTAAACTAAATAAACAACTATTTAAATTGCCGAATTACGATTGTCAAGTTTTTTAATTTTCCAAAACAAATAGTTTCTTTTGATATTAATTCTAAAACATTAATGGTCGAGCCTTACTAGCAGTTCTTATATTGTGTAAAATAAGTTGGTAATTTTTTTCACCCAACCCTCCCTGATTAATTTAAACAATTTTTGTTTGCAAACAAAACACAAACGACGTTTTAGTCTTCTTTCCTCTTGACCGCCCCAAGGAATTCTATCTGCTCTGACACTTGCCGAGCGAGAGTTGTTGTTTGGCACCGTGACATTGACGACGTCGCTCATGTTTTCCCGCACAAATTTTTAAACTTTGTTATTTTTGCTTTCCTTACTTTAAGCATTTGTGTTGGTATTTTTTAAAAAATCTAACTTACTTTTGTGGCTGAATTCATCGCAATTTTATGAAAACTGTTTTAGATTTTCTAAAATATTCTGTGAAAAATATAGTAATTCTGTACAGTTGTCAAAAACAGCGCGTAGATAACAAAGGCGTAAAAATTTGACAGTCGTTATAAATATGCTACTTTTTGTTAACAGGCTGACACAAAGATGTATTAAACTAATTATTACGCACAGTGGAAGTACAAAATTAATTGAACATGTAAGACTAATAGTAATGAAAAAGTTAGACAGTTGGGAAAATTGCTAGAAAACTTTCTGTGTTGAGTTGTTTATTATATGTTAAAGCACGTTTGCGTCTTAATTCTCTTTTTGTTAAGCCAAATGTCAACTTTCATATAAAAAAATGGTTAAAAAAAATCCTCTCCGAGCTGAGGCCACCTAATATGAAGTAGTAGTTGTTTTTTTTTGTTTGTTAGGTAGTATCATGATACATTTAGTCTGGTTGCCCCACAAAGCCAGCTAATTTTTTTAATAGCATTTGAAACGTCAAACTTTGTTTATGTTTACATTTTTTGTTATTAAAAAACAAAACAAAAATTAGTTGTACAGCTGTTTTTGACAATTATGATATTTTTTCCAACAAGAAAATGCGTGTTGTTTTTTATATGTTGTTGAACTGAGGCTACCTGGGTTATTGTATCATGGGTAGTATAGTCCGGTTAGGTAGAAAAACCCAAAAACAGAGGTGAAACTCCTAGAGAGAAAAATATACATACATATGTATGCATAAATGAAAATATTTTATTTTCGTTTACTTTTTTTATTTTATAGCCGACAGAAGAAGAGAAAAATATATGCCGGTGGAGTTTTTCCAGAAAGAAAAAATGAAAATAAAATTAGAAAAACAGAAACATTCAGGTATAAAATACCATTCAAATTTTACACTGAAATAGTACCTATACTCTTCGCATACATCATAATCGGTGCTGAAAACAAAGTCGGAAACTAAAAAATGGCGATGTTCGTCATCGTTTCGTTTCTGAATATTGTCGTGTTTTAAGGGTTCAGATATATGTTTAGGCACTAAAAAATCGGATATATGTTGCACTAGACGCTAGCTAGATTTTGAGCGTTTTTGATAAACAGTGTAAACAACAAAAGTAACTGTTTGTGGTTCTCAGAAAATGATTAATGTTCAACATTTAAACACACTTCTTTTACCACTTTTTCATAATCTCAGAAATTCAGCAGATGATTTACAACAACACAATCGAAATCCCAAGACTTTTTATTTAAACAACGTCTGCTTGTACTACTCGTGGTGAAAAAACTTCAGATATTAATATTAACACAGTAAAATACGCACTTCATTGAACAATGCTGTATTAATACCGATACAATTTCAAACCACCCGATTATCTAAAAAATCTAACAGGGGACATACCTACCTAGTTTTTTAAAAAACAACAATTTTAAAATCATGAAGAAAAAGAAATTTTTTTTTTGACACAATTTACCGATATTTCTAAAACTACGGAGCAAATTTAATAACAATGTTAGCATAGCTGCACGGTAATATTGTTGTCGAATTTCGGATTTTTTATTTAGTTAAATAGGACAAACCTTTTTCCAGTTATACTAACATACATATGTCATGCAACTGCTTTTGGCATAACGCTACATCTCGGAAACTAGAGCTGATAAAAATATTCTACTTGTATATTTGAACTCTAACATACATATGTATGTAGTCAACAACAGATAAACATATTTCGGCAGTTGTTATGCTGTAAACTATTGTTGTCCATTAAATTATATTTTTTCCATACGAGTTAATAAAATCTTGGCCAATTTTTTACCAAATAGGTAAATTAATGTGTTAGCAAATCTATGTACATATCTTAGTTTAAAACTATATACTATGCCATAAAATAGTATTCTTCATATCGGAGGTACCATACCCCTCATCCGATCATACTAAAAAAATATAACTATTACAATTATTCAGGTAAGAAATAAAGTAAAGTTTATTTATCAATTCGGTCACACCCACTCTAAATATTCACCATTTTTGACTCGAATATTGAAAATAATAACAGGGTTAATCATATAAAAATTTAAAACTTTAAATATATATATCTAACAGTTCTAAAAATATGTATGCATATTATTAAACGTGTTTCAGTTGTATGAAAGTTGTCACAACTCTTTATATTAACCTGTTAACGCTAAGTGTAAGAGGTATAGACATTATAGTATCCTAAATATCTTAGTTAATATATTTCCTTTGCATAGGCGGTGCCACAAATCTTGCTTCGATCTTTCTATTTTTTTTTTCTTAAATAAGGAAAATGATATAGGGCAAAATTGTTTTTAATTTTAATACCATAGAAATAACAGCTCTCAATGTAGTTAAGTTCTATAGGAGATGCCACGCTTCCTTATGCGATCCTGTAAATTATTTGCTTAAGTAAGCCCATAGACTTTGGAGTGGGTCAGTCTAAGATTCAAGATTATAACAATAGTTTTCGAAATACATATCTCAGTTAATGTATTTCATTTCATCAGCGGTGTCACGCTCCAAACTGATCCTCTTAATTTTTGGCTCCCATCAAATTTGTAAAAGTATCAAGTAGAATGCATTTACATAGGTTATTTGACTTAAAATTTCTGTAAGCAAAGGGGTTCTCTGGATTTTAAATTATAGCTGGTAAAGATTAGATTGTGTCTCGAGAAAGTGGGTGCAGAAATTTGCACAAAAAACAAAATTTTAGGCAATAAGTTGGTAAAAAAAAATCTAGAAGAGAGTTTTAATGACTGAAATAAAGCACTGTCATAATATTGTTCACAGCGTTTATGAAGCTAATATAACTCATCTGATTAGATAGGGTAGAATCTACCAAAAGGTTGCAATTAAAATCATCAGCTATCAAAATATTAGTATATCCAACAGGTATATACTTATATATTAGAAGCAGGTAAAAAGGGATATTTATTTTGTATGGTCGTGATACTGACCATTTTTCTTATAAAAATATTTTAATTTTATCGGTGAGGCAAAGAAAATGGCATTAAAAACTAAAATGAAATAAAAAAGCGAATAGAACTGAAATATAAAAATAATTTTAAAGTTTGCAGAGTTTGTTTCTTAGCTATTATAGAGCTAGCAATTCGTTATAATTAAATAAATATGTTTAATTGAGTGATTAACAAAATAATAATTTTTAATATTAAAGTAGATGGTGAAAATCTAGCCTACACGCAGGGAAAGAACATGGTTGAGTATGATTTCGGAAGTCGACAGATTATTTTAACATTCAATGATCACTGCAATTGATAATATGATTGTCACAGCCAGGTGTGGGTATTCATAAATATGTTGCTCTTAGAATATATGATAACCATAATTTAAGGGCAACATGTTAATAGTTGAGATAAACATATAATTGATTCTGCCAATCATACATATGATATTGATGTTTGTAACAATCATGAAAATGGTTTCAGTGATCATATTCTGGGATGTGTAATTATATAGGTGACCTTAATAGATCAGCTGATACAATCCTAATGTTATAAATTCATACATTTTCTCTTTTTTTTTCGTAATTTTAAACTGTCGAATTTTATACATAAAAAAATTTAACAAAATTCCTAGCCAAATATATATTACCTTTAGTAGCTACACCTTTATATAAATATGTATAAATAATATCGCTTTAAATTGTAAGAAATAATTTTTCCCACTTCTAAAAACGCCTATAATAAAAATGAAAAAAATTTTTAATTATTTTTATAGCAACAAGTTTATTGAAGTTTCCTTTTTTTTGTTTCCATAAATGAGTTTTGTAATTTTTTTAATCCATTCAATACCATTTATTGTATAATTTTTGTTTTTAAACATTATTTATATATCCATACAGTGAGTTTTTGGAAAGTGTTTTTGTTTTATATAAATTTTGTCTTTATTTTGCCTTAATATTTATTATTTTTTTATTTTTTTTTACTTATTTTACATATAATACCGAATACATAAATTGTGTATTGAGACAAAATTTTGTTAAAATTATTTTTAATTTTTATGAAGGTTTTTTTTTGTTGTTAATTTTTAGTAAAATATAATATTTTTCCAAATAAAAATTTATGTTATTGTTAGATTTGAGTTAAAAAATAAATTATTATGAAATATCCATATATAAACTTATATATTTTCTTTTTCACAATCAGACTTTAAAAGTTTAAAAATGAAATTTAAAAAAAAATGTATTTCTATAGCAATTAATTCATTAAATATAGATGTTTAAGAAACAGTGTATCTGGGTGTATGTGTAGTGAGAATTTAATAATAATCATAAATTATTTTAACTATTTTCATTTTTTTTTAAATCACAGCTTAATTTAAGTATTTTGTTTATTTTTTATTTAAATCAATATTATAATGTGTAAATATTAAATTAAAAGCAAAAACTCACTATCTTACGACTCAAACATTTTTTATTTAAATGACCACGCTTTTACCTTCCTTTTTTTTCTCTAATTTTCATATGAACTTTCTTTTTATAGTTTTTGAGAATTTTATTTTTAACTTTAGTTGCTATTACGTATTGGTTCGTTCTTGGTTTTATATTGCACAATTATCGAAAAACTTGTGTGTTTTTTGTTTTTTTTTTGTTTTAGAAATTTTATTCCTAATTTATTCATTTTTTTAATTTCTTACTATTAATAAGTACCTGAGAAGTTCATATTCGTTTTAAGATTAAAACAAATAAAATGTCAAAAAGTAAACTGAAAAATTAAAACTAACAATTTATTTAAAAAAGTAAAAAGTTTTTTTTTTAAATATTTTAAGTTTAATTTTATAAATGCATGTGTATACTTTTCATTAATTTTTATTTGTTTTGTTTTACTATTATGAGTCTTTTATATGCCCTGAGTTTTTAATATATTGCATTATATTTATGTGTATGTACATACATATTATATTTTTATATTTTTGTTTGATTAAACATAAACATGTAAAAAAATAAATAAAACAAAAAATTGCCATCTTTTTTTTTCATACCATAGATTAAGCAACCATTTCAATATACATACATACATACATAATTTTGCTTACTCAGCAGTTCAGAACATTTATTTAATTAGTTTTTTAGTTTGAACAGAATTTTTAATTGCATGATTAAAAATGTGTAACTCAAGTTTATTTAAAAAAAAAAGTAAAGAAAATATATATGTATAAAAAAAGTCACATAAATTAACATTTTTGGTAAGAATTTTAAGGTGAAAACTAATTATAATTAAATACTCTTTTATATATCCTTCTTGACTCAGTTGATTTCTTAAAGCAGATCATATGAAAAATTTATTGCTGGTGCTGGTCCTAGATAAAAAGAATGTAAATTCAATTCGAACAGATCCATCAAAAAGTAGGATCATCTTAATTGAGCATATCCCCTGTTTAGGACACATACATATGTAGGGTTTTTGAGAGATCTAACGACGATATCTGGTCATTAGTATCAAATTTTATTGATAAGATTTTAAAATTCAAAGTATGCAACTTTATTATTTATATTTAAATTTTTTAATCCGAATTTTTTGCTTAAGACAACAATTGTGTTAATTTAATTCTGGCTTAAGTTCCGAAGTTCTGAAATACTCTGAAAATTTAATAATTATTTATATTTATTTTAAAAAATTAAAGGGTTTTTTTTGTTGCATAAATAAAATGATGTGGCAATTGCAGCTATTTTATGTTGCACTTTTGAACAAGCAACTGAACTACGTTATTATAAATAAAATGTCGATGTTTATATATGTATATTAACGAAAACGAATGGCTGTGTTTCGTACTCTAGTTAAAACTATGTACGCACAGAAGGGGGTAAGTTTTGCTATATGTATGTACATAGTTAAATTTCATATGAAGAAGGAGTGCACAACGACACAGTTTATGTATTAAATGCAGCACTTTGAAATTGCTCTAATAATTGCTGTAAGACAAATATCGAACGTCTAAGAGTGATTTGAGAAACAGCTTTTTCAATATTTTTTCTTTTTTATCTTAACAAAATTGATTTTTGTTTTTTTTTTAATATATTTTTTTTAATTTGAAGAATATATAAGTTTTTGTTTGCGACACAATTTTTAAATGTGCAAAATGTTACAGAGATTTCAATACCCTAAAAAATTTAACTTTAAATAAAAATAAAATTTTAAAAAATATAAGAAAAAACCCGAAAAGGAGAAATAAAATCCGAATCTTATTCTATAATTGGTATTTAAAATAATTTATTTGGAAGTTTTATTCTTGTCACACTCTTTAATTACGATTTAATTTTATTTGTGCAATATTAATCACAAACATCTAAATAAACAAAAAAAAAAACTAATTTGGAAAAGATTTCAAATTAAAATTTTGTTAAGTTTTTTTAATGTTGTAGTTTTTTGTAGGTAGTATTCCTGAAATTTTGTACTCATTAGATCCGAAATGTTTTTTGTTTTGCTTTATTTTTAATATAATTAATTTATGTGTGACATTATTTTTTTTATAATTTTTTTGTTTTTTTTTTTGTTAATTTAACACACAAATTTTAGGTAAAAATTATTTTAAGCCAATAAAAATTAAAAAAATTTGTACTTTTTTCAATATTTTTTTCTTCTTTTTTTGCATTTATATGTTACACATTGTTTAACTTGATTTACACATTTATATATTTTTTTGAGATTTACATATTTTTTTTGTTTTTTTTTAATTTGAAATTTTACACCAAATAATTTGATAATATCATTTATAAATAATATTTACTAACTGTTCTGAACTCTTCGTAATTACTTATTAAATGCCAAAAAGGTTTTAGTAATTGTTATTTTAATTTTTTTTTCAATTTGGTATACTATAGTATTTACGATTATTTTAAAATTTTGTACAAAATAATATAAAAATGATGATTAAAATTTGGGAGATTTAAAATAAAAACATAAATTTAAACATGTTTTATCAAGAAATTTTATTTTAAATTTACTTTTATTTCCTATGTTGTTTCCTTTTATGAAACGTCAAAAAAGAGAATATAAAACTCCCTAAGCTATTAAATCCATAGTTAAACGTACATATGTTAAATCAAAACAATCTTTTAATTTTTAAATATGACAAACTAAGGAATCCGATTTTTATCCAAATGAGTTTTATGAGTTTTATTGAAATTTAGTTCGATATTAAATAAGTGCTGAGCACATAACAGTTTTTCTTGCGCCAAATCTTGTATGAAGGATTTTCAAGAAAAATTTTAATGAAAATGAAACTGCAATTGGTAAGCGGTATTTAGATTTTTATAAAAATTTCCCCCCATATTTATAAACAATTTTTAAATTTATTGAAGCTTTATTGAACGAAATTTTCATACATACAAAATTTGTTCAATAAACCTTCAATAAGTTTAAATTTTTTTTATAAATATGGGGGTTAGAATTTGGATTTTATTTATACTAGAACCTACATAAACCATTGAAAATAAAAACTTTTGCGGTTTCAGGTTTGATTACCAACCATTATGCAACATCAAGTATTTTATTTTATATCTTTTTCAAGTGGACAGAAACTGGATATATATTTCCTAGTGCGTATTTAAGAATCTTTCGATGTCGACGACGATGAAGTAGAGCGCATACGAAATGTAAAAAGCAACATGCGCATGTGTCTCTGACGTCACGAAAATGTTTAGCATATCGGAAACATTTTTAAAATGAGTTGTAGGACCTACATGCGGTAAAATTTTGATTATAAACAAAACATAACTGGTTGTTTTCCAAGCTAGAAAGTGAAAGTACACGATATGTAGCAATTGTAGCTTCATGATGACGACAAAATTACGTCAGAGTCACATGCGCATGTTGCTTTTTACATGTCGTGTACTATAGGCTTTAGATATTTTAGTTTTTTGAATTAAACCTACAAAAAAACAAATATTTTCGCTTTTTGTGTATATTTTGTTTAATTTACAAACATAAGTACATTAGAAATAAATGTTGGACTTTTTTAAAAGTTTTAATTATTAAAATCGAAAAAGAAATCTTGCAAAAAAGTTTTTTATAATTTTTATAAAAATTTAAATATTTCCTAATGAATAAAATGTTCGCTTTCAAGTTTGAGATTCAATTAAAAAAATAAAAAATAATCTCGTGGAAAATATTTTTCGTTACTTATGATTGAAGGGTTTTAATTTTGTTGTTGTTTAAAAAACTAGGGTTCATTTGCACGGCTCTAGTCCTATTAGACTAGTAATGGAGTATTTTTTGCAAACCAAAAAACTCAATTATAAATTGTTAGCTTTTTCTTTCTGTGCTAAAGCAAATTAATCGAAAAAAACAGTTACTGATAAAATACCGTTACTTTTTTAACATTTTAAATCATTTGCAAAAAAATAAACAAAATAATTTTAAAATTTATCAGAGTAAGTAATATCCTTGAAACTGAGACAATAGTTTCTTTAAAACTAATAGAATCCTCATAAAATTTTTATTCTTAAAACTTTTAAAGTAGTGCACGCAAAAACATAATTTTTTATCGTTAAAATTTTTCATTTATTTTTAAATTGTGAGCTGTCTTCTAAATAGGACTTCTTTAGGCAAATCCAATCAACTTTATTTATCTTTTGAAATCAAATATTGTAGAATAAAAAAATATATAAATCAATTTTGATTTAGTTTTTATTTTAAAGCTTTTGAAAGAATTTTGAAAAATTAAATAATGCCAATTATATTTTATGTAAATATTTATTTTTTATCTTACGTTCAATTTCATTTAATTACATTTAAAACTAAAATGGAGAAAAAAAAATTTTTTTTTGTTTTAATTGTTTATTTTCTAAAAATAAACTTTTCGAAGATATTTTATTCTTTTAAAATTAAATATTGGGAGGTGGAATAATAATGGTTAAAGAAGGTGTATAAAATAATTTACATAAACATATTTAAAGTTATTTAAAATAACTAAAAGGAAATCATATAGGTAACACGAATTAAAGTAGAATAAACTAAAAGAAACATTTAAATATTAGTTACAATCGTTTTCTTAACTATTTATTTATTATAATTTTTTTTTTGTTAAATTATTCTATTGGATACCTGAGTTGTTGTTAAAATATTTATGCTTTTATTAATGAGAGTTTTTTTTAATGGTTTTTGTGTTTATTTTATTTTTTATTTTTTGCACATGTGACTAGTTTTTGTATATGGATGTGTAATAAGTGTGATATTTCTGCTATTTTTTTTTTTAATTTAAATCAATACAAGTTGCCGCTAGATATTTTAAGATTAATTGCATTGTTTTATATATAATTTTAAATGTGCTTACTGATTTAAGGTTTATTTTCAAATAACTGTCTTACCCTGAAATAAAATGTTAAAATGTTAAAAGAATAGTTCACTAGTGGAATTACATAACCATTTTGATTCTTTGAAAAACGTAAATTTGTTTTTTTTTTTTAAATAGAATAGAAAAATGTTTATTTTTCTCTAATTTCATATATGTTTATGTACGAACTAAGAGTATCCTATTTGTAAAACTTTTAATATTTTTGATTTTAGCGAAATAATAATAAAATAATCCCTTTTCTTCTGTATTCCGAATGAAATCAATACCAAAATTGTCATAGCATTGTTGTTGTAACGTTCATTTTAAGTTCAGATATTTTAACGTTTGAACTTTAGTTGAAATTGTATTTAAATTTGTCCCGCACGCACTTTTATCCATTTTAAATGTCGTTAGAAAAACATATACAATTTTCATAGTTTATTGTACATACTTGCTTATGGTCCCTTGAAACGGATTCTAGTTGCCGGGGTTAATGACGTTGCAACCACTGTGCTCCATATAGAGCTGCTCAGCGCAAGACAGATCCCATGTTAAGGTTTCAACGAAACCCAAAACATTTACAATATATCGACCTGGATGTGATATAGGTTAAATCGATAAATAAATTTTGCCGAATAATTTTCGGTTCATATACAGAACCTTTTCTTATCGCAAGTTTTAGTTTTCATTGAAGTGAGAAAAGATCTACGGAAACGAATACAGGATTGCCAGTACTCGAAATTAGTTTTTTTTAAACTCGTAACACTAGAAACTGCTAAAACAAAATTTGTCTGTGCATGTAAGTAAACGTTAAAATATATTTAAAAGATAACTTAAAACTTTTAAATAGTTAAGCAATGAAAAAAATCAATCATTAAATATATTTGACTTTCCACCTTATTTGCTGGCCGTCATCATAAAAAAAACGTGGTGTTTCAATTGAACAACAGGATTAGCTGGAATAAGGTTTTGGCCCTTACTTCTCGTTTTAGGTTAAAATTCACATGTTAAAGAACTACGTTATCGCACGGCCTGCATCTTAAGACTGAATAAATAATAACCAACAAGAAAATTCTCCAAATTATGCTACTTGAGTAAAATTACTGCCTATTTTGTATTATGCTTTACCGATTTGTATTATTAAAAGTTACATTAAAATATGGATTCAAAATATTACTATTTTTTTGTAAATCACTTTATAAGAAATTCACAGAAGAATATTTTTCAATACTTCGGAAAAGACCGCTATTGTTTTAAAACAATTTCCGAATATTTTTTTAAATTGTTTTACAAACTAAACAAACGAAATAAAAAGCTTTAACAAAAATAATCGATTTAACAAAATGTGTGTGTGTGTGTTGTTTTAAATATAATTTTAAAGTTTATTTGTTTTTTTAAGATTTTCTTTTATTTTTGTACGTATTTTTATGTTTTATTTTCATTTTAATTTTAACAAAATTTCCTTAAAAATTATACAAAAAAAATATTTAAAAAACTAATTTTTACAACATATAGACAGAATTTGAAAAAATAATAGAAGAAAATAAAATTATACAATTTACAAAATATTATTCATAATATTTTTAATAACAAAACGAAATGGTTTAATTGATTAATTAAATGTAGTTGTTATAATTAAATTTTGTGGATTTAAATAAAAAAGGATGGTGGGTTTTTTGTTTGTTTTTTTTTTTATTAAAAAAAATGATTTAATTGTTACTTGTAATCGAAAAGCTGGTAAAAGTTCTGTTATTTTGTTTGTTTTGTTTTCAAAACGGCGACACTTTTTCAGTTTGCTTCTGTTATATTCTTTTTTAAAATTGGAATATTTTCAATATTAAAACTTTACAAAGAAATTATTTTTAAGCTTTATTTCTCTTAAGTTAAGAAAAGCATTGATTGAAATTAATTAGGGGAGGTTGTTTTATAATCATTTTTGTTTTTTACTTGAAATTTTTAATTTACATTTAATGCCTAAATTTACATATTTTTTTTTTTTTTTTTTTAAGGATTATACGTATATTTTTGTTTTATTTTAATTAATAATTATTTTTTTTATATAAAGATTTTCTTAATAATTTTTAGATTTTTTTAACCTTCAGGGTTGTTAAATTATTTAAAGATTTTAACTATTTCTACTTTGTTTGTTTTAATTTTAATTTATTTTGTTTTAAAAAAGATGTTGTTATAAACTTCTTTAAGAATTTTTAAAAAGAAATGTTTATAAAATTCATATAAAGCCAAACATTTGGTTTCAAATTTTGTTTTACATTTTCTTCTTTTGTTTATTGTGATGAATAAAAATTTTTCTATGGTTGTAAATTTTTAACCCTTTTTTTTGTCATTTTACCAAAAGTTTTGTTTTTATTATTTTTATGTAAAACTTTAAAATTTATATTTTTTCATATATTTAGTATACTTGTTTATTTATTTTTTAACATAAAATATTTTACAGTATTTTTATTAAGAATTGTTTATGCTTAAATAATTTCTTTGTATTTTTCCAAAATTTCGTTTTTCCTTTATAGTTATTTTTGTTTAAATATTTATTAATTAATTTTATATTCAATATGCTTAATAGTAAATAAAAATAATAATTGAAAAAGAAATTAATAATTTTGCCAAAAATATTTACAAAAACCTATCTAAATAAAACGCTTGTGTTTAAAATTTATTTTTAATATTTAGCCAAACGGTATTCAATTTTTTTTTTGTTTTTTGTTAATTTTATATCCAAATCGTTTAGTTTTTTTTATTTAACATAATTTTGTTTAAAAGAAATAGTTTTTTTTATTAATGCCTAAATATTTTATATTTTTTAAAGTATGTATGTTTCATTTTTTTTTTTGGAATTTTTGTAATTATGTATAGCCAAAATGTTTTTATTTATTTTTTTTTAAATTTTGTATAAAATTCAAAATTTTGTTTTTAGCGATTTTTTATATAAGTTCTTTGTAAATATTGTTGTTGTTTTCAAGCCTAAAAGTTTTTTTTTTTGATTTATTTATAATTTTTTTTAATAAACAATTCAAAATTTGCATTTTTGTTTTTAGGGCAAAAAAATATAATAATTTATAATTGATTAGTCACCACTTTACGTAAAAAAGTTTCTGTTTTTAAGATTTAAATTTATTTGAAAAACAAATAAAATTAGGCGAAAGAGATATTTTTGTTACAATTATTTTAATGTTACATATTCACCCTTATTCTGTTAGGCGTCGTCAACACAAG
>NDXZ01006914.1:0-10548 GCA_003055125.1 Paykullia maculata | reverse complement strand
TTCGATTTTTAAGCAAAAAATTTTTTTTCGAGATATAAGCAAAAAAAATAATTTTTTTTTTAAACACAAAAATGATTATATTGAGAAAAAAAATGTTTGTGTATTTTGAAAAAAAATTTACCATTTTACACACATAGAGAACGTAGTGAAGGGTATATAAGATTCGTTTTAGCCGAATATAACGCTCTTACTAGTTTAATATAACATTGAACGTCACATAGGAAAAATTTTCTCTGCTTATATTTTTGGTAACTTTTAAGTAATTGCCCTTTTAAAATATTGCAGTTTTCAGATTTACCTTATTTACCAAATTTGTATAATTTTTTAGTAATTTAAAAGTTTAAATAAATAAAAATCATTAAGCAAATAAAAGTAAAAAACATAATTTTTCACAATTATTAGAAATTTTATATATAGCATGTAAAGAATAAAAAAGGTTTTTTTTTTTATTTCAGGTCTTTTTAAAAAGTATTTAAAATTTCAATAAAAACATAAAGTAAATAGAAAAACCGCCATATTTCCATGTAGTAGAAATTTTATTAATTTAAAAAATTAACACTTGTGCATAAAGTATACCATAAATACATGTTTAAATAGCTGATTTTCTAATTGTGAAACAACTCTTCTTCAGAAAGTATATGACTTAAAAAATTACTCACCTTTTTACAATACGAAAATTTGCTTTCGTTATTTATTTTCGGGTGTTTTATATTGAGGTAATTATTTATGACATAAATTATTTTAAATTTTGTATGGTTTGTTGTTAGATTTCAAGCTGTCTATAAAAACCATAAAAAATTTAAACAATAATGTCAATACGACAAATAAATATTTTCTTGTTATTATTACATGTACATTAGTGTTAACCAAAGGCTAGCCAAATGTATAAGGGAAAAGGAAAATCAAAACACATTTATATAAAAAATTGTTTGTTGGTTTCTTGAAAATTTTTTTGAATATTTTTTAAATTAGCAAGAATTCTCATTTAATTTATTTGAATTCTGGTATATACAAACAACATTTTTTGAATTTTTTCAAGAAATAAATTTTAAACTCTACTGATGATCTGGTATAAGCAACCAGTGAAATGCAGCATATAGACAGCTTAAAATCTAACAACAAACCATAAAAAATTTAAACGATAATGTCAATACGACAAATAAGTATTTTCTTGTTATAAATTATTTGAACTAAAATTAATATGATTAGGTTTTCCTTCGTCACAACTAATTTTATTTATGTCTAAAAATTGGTAATTCTTAAGCGTTTTGCTTTAATCTTACTGTTACAGGTTTTTAGAAATGCGATATATAATTACTTAGTTCAATTATGTACATATATTATAATCTTGTAATCAAGAGTAAGGAAATTGCAGGTCTTTGGTATCTTGTGTTTCGATATTGCATAAAGTTGGCAGCACGTCAATTTCAAAGAAATTATTTTCTGATGAGTTTGCTTCAGTCTGAACCGGTGCTGGCTTTTTAGCTATTTCTAGCAACACTAGTCCGAATTCTAAGTTTTATACAAAAAGCGGCAGCAATTCGTTTAACTCAAGAATTTTGTCTAAAATTTTTTTTCAATTTCAAACGCATCAGGTAAGGGACCAAATTGTTATATTATCAAAATATTATTTAATATTACTTTTAAAACTTGATTTTATAATTTTAAAAAATTTACAAATTGTTTATTGATAGTATAACAATGTTTCAGTCTAGTCAGAACTTTTAAGGAATTTAATTTTTAAGACTCATGAACAATATTTTTGAGAAAAGGTTGAAAAGTCAACTAGTTGGTTCAGTATGTGTTTTGCCATTTTTGATTAAAAAAGTTTATATTTTTTTGCCGAAATGTTGTTGTTTAATTCAGTAGACTAGAATAAATTAAATTTATTTTTTGAATATTTTATTAGACCATTTGTTATATATATATAACAATATACTAAACATAAGATAATATAACTTTGTTTGTCCGTCTATAACTCTGTTAACAGAGTAAAAGAGTCAAAACAGAGAAGAATTTTAAAGAAGTTTTCAATTTTAGGTCATTTTTCTATTTATGTAATTTTAAAATCAAACAATATCGGATCTAAAAACTAATTTAAAATAAATAATTTTTTAACCGGAATAGATTCTAAAATGCATATGGATGTTGAAAAAAAGTAATTATTTATAATAACAACAACAAAAAAAAGTTGTTAACAAAAGAATCATTTAACAAATATTTATGTATTTTGTGGACGGTTGTAACACGCTTAAAAAAAATAGTTTTTAAAATAAAACGAACAACTATTGAAATAACTTCAGTTTAGAAAAATTAAAGAAAATCGAAATAAAAGTTTTCAGAAATAAAAGGAAGTTGTGTGTTTTATGTTTAATTTGTTGTAATACTGTTGCCGTATTTATTTATTTTATTTGTTTTCAGTTGGTTTTCTTATTACTTATAAATTAAAAACAATTAGGAGCTTAAAGATTTTATGATTTTTAATAATTTATCATTGTAATAGACAAACACAAATATATAAAGTAAGAAAGAAAAAAATAACGATATTTAAAAAAAATAAAAGAAATAAACAAAAAATTTTACTTTTCAAATGTGAGAAATAGTAATTTTTATAAATTTATTTATTTTTATAATTCTTTATTTTTACTTTAATTTATTGTTTTCACTTTAAGCTAAATTATATAAAAAAAATCAATAAATATTTTACAATAGATTTAAAGTTTTGATTTTTTGTTTGTTTTTAGTTTTATCAGGGAGGGGGAAATGTTTGTTGGTCTGTTTCTGTTTTATAAATATTATTTTTTTTTAAATATGTTTTCTTATATATTTATTTATTTTATTTTTTTTGTTGTAAAAACATGATAAATTTGCAAGTGTTTTTTTTTTCTTTTTTTTTTTTGCTAAATACGTATAGTTGTTGTTATGTATTTTTTTGTTAAATAATTTTAGAAGATATACATTTGTTTAATAATTTGCTTTTAACTTTCAAATGTTATATGTTATTATTTATGACATTAATTTAGCTTATCTGAGGATAAGTGTACTTTTTTATTTTTATTTTTTTTTTCATTATTTTAATAGTTATTTTTATATTCGTTAATTACAATAATATAAGCATCTACTTATAATTTGTTTTTTTATATTATTATTTCATCTGTTAATATTATTTTATAAATTTTTATTATTGTGTTTTTAAATTTTTGTTTTTATAATAAAGTGTGTTTTTTAAAAACTACGCCAGTCTCAAAAAGCTCGAGTACCACAAATGAAAGAACGCCCTGCTTTTTAAACGTTTTTTTTTCAAACTTATTTAATAATAATATGAAATTAAAAAAAAATAAATTAAATAAAAATTATGCAACAAAATTATATATATTTTTTAACGCCTACTAAAGCAGTTTTCTTGAAATAAAAAATATCAAATAAAATTTTTAAATATACATTCGAATAATTTGTTAGAATTTTATCTGTTGTTTTGTTTTACAATTACAGGGACCTAATTCCGTCATTCGATAGCAATCGAGTTTAACTCGAACGTGCGAGTTTTCTTTGCTTTAGGTATAGGAATTCCAATTGGATTCCAATTGGAATTGTTAAATTTCGATCGCTATCGAACGACAAAATTAGACCCCAGGGTATTAGAAGTAGCCTTAAGTCACGCAATAATACTTGTCTTTATTTTTACTTACTTGTCAGGCACGTAAAATAGTAAAGTTTCGTTTGGAAATTAAATTTTCAAACACACGTAAAATATTTTTGTAAAAATGAATCTACTTTTTGAAAAAATTTTAAATTTAGAGATGATTTCTTTTAGAATAACTCATACTAAAATATATACTTCATAGGCTTTGGATTAAAAAAAATTAGTACAAATTTGTATGATGACGGTTGTGATGGCAGTAACCACTGATCGCAATTGATGACCAGTCTGTACCAGTTTGTCTTAAGAGTTAACTTAATTGTGATTCTTGTGTTTTAGAGCTTAATTAAAAAAACTTATAACTGAAAGTATTCATTCTTTTTTATAATGAGGCATATCATAAAGCCTAGATCTGTCACAAATTTAAATTAACCCGCATTTTGTGCTTCTAAGACAAATACAAAACGATTCTTAGTTTCAGAAGAGTCTTTTTGTAAGTATTATTGGTGTTTAAAAGTGTAAAGTGTGCAAACATATTAGCATATGGCAGAAATAGTTCTTCTTACTAAAACTCCGCACGATACCTGAAAGAATAACAGTCCAAAGTATGTCATTAGAATAACCCCCGAAAGTATGCAATGCATTCTGATATTTTTCATAGGTAACCTAAGGAATCTGTGTTTATGGTTGTTTTCCAGCCTTAACAACTCAAAAATAATGAAACAAAAGAAAAACATATTCACTTTTAATTTTCGAAAAAATCTTTTAATTTAATAACAAAAATGTTCGTTTTAAATATACATACATATACAATATACATAAAAAATTAAAAGGAAAATAATACAAAAAATAAACTACAAACTAATAATCACTGCTATAACTTATAAATAAGTATTTTCCTTGAATCTTCTTTGTTTCACTAAGAAAGAAGAAAAGAAAAAAATAAAAGAAACTTAAAACATTAAAGGGTTTCTTTGCTCATTTGTCTTAAATATTATATCAAGTGTTTGTTATAGAATTTTAGTTTTAATTTTAATTTATTACTAAATTACTTAAACACTAAATTATTTTTTGTATGTTTAAAGGGTAAATAAATATTAAATATTATATTTATAATTATATTTATATATATATTAATTATTACATAATTATTCACTACTATACACAGATACAAATTAAAACTTAAAAAATAAAATATTTATAAATATTTAAGGATAGTTTTTTTTCTCGTTTTCGCTTCATTATCGTATCAGAATTAATTTCATTGTCCATATCATTCCGCTTAGCTTTCTTGTTATTTAGTTTTGTAAGGAAATTAAAGTTTAATTATTTAATTTTAATGTGTTTTGCTTCATTTTAGTTTGAAAACTTAACTAAATTTTAAGGTTATTTTTTTATATTTTTATAACAAAATTATTTTTTGTGTTTTTTTATGGTTTTTTTAAGTTTTTATAATTTAAGCTAACAGTTATGGTGTTGCAAGCAATCTCTTGCAAGTGATGCCGCCGCAACACTTTTACTAGTATTTTTCTGTTGTTTTTCCTTGTCTGCCTCACTTGTTAAATATACTAAACGTTCATTATTTGTTGTCGTCTTTTTTAATTGTTTGGTTAAATTTTGCTGTTTTTCTGTTTTAATAATAGATATTTCATCTTCATCCTTTAGTATACTTCTTCTTCTGCGTTTGCGCGCATTAGGTACACCAGCTGCTCCTCCGGTGGCTCCTTTTCTTTTCACGAACTTTATATTGTAGGGATCTTCGGATAGTTCAGGATACATGGAAACATCGTGTATGTATTCTCCTTCGTAGTTGTTGGCATAATTTTGTTTAAGAATTTCATCGATTTCTTGCTGGCTCCATTCGATTTCTGTATTCAGGCCTGTTCTTAAAGCCTCCTTCTCTCTGTGCCAAGCCTTGCGCACTGCTGTCAGCTTGGCATGATGCATAAGTCTTTGCTTCTCTTTATCCACAGTAGTGCCGTAACGTAAATTGATAATGGCATGCAGGCCATGTATTTTGACATCTAAATAATTGGCGCCACTGCCATTTTCCCGTGTAATTTCATGGAAGGTGGTATTAACTTGCCCCTGCAACCGTTTAAGCTGCTGGCGATCTTCGCTGGCACGCCATAGTTCTTCCTTAACAAAGAAAAAGGAGTCCTGTTGGGCATTGTGAACTACAAACGTGAATGGCAGTAGCTTTGATCTATTGAACACGGAGGTATATACATCTCTGTAAATAGCGTTGGCAGCTGGTACACTAGAAACTATGGCCTGGCCATCAGCTGTTCTGGATACCACTATACCCTTTCCGAAAGGTGGCTCAGTATCAGAACCAATATTTCTAGGACCTGGAGTCATAACATCATATTTTAGTGCTGATTTGGGTGGAGAATTCAAGTCTTCGAAGTTAGACATGCGACGTATATTGAGGTGAGCCAAAAATCCACTTTCCACCGCCATAGTGGGTACATTATACATGGGTTTCTTTAAGTCCAAAGAAATTGGATTATAAGGAGCCCTTCCCCATAAAGAAGGCTGTTCCCAAAGGTTGCGACTTAATTGAGGCACAAGATTTTTTACATTAAAACCAATAGTCTTCATCCAATCCTTAAATGAGGCTGGGTAATTTCGATCATGACCCACGTTAATGGGATCATTGCCATTGAATCGGTATAAATGCATTTTAGTTGGAGTGGTTATACGCTCTTTAACATTTTCCCAATTGGGAGTCATCCATTGGCCAATTAGCGGATCATAAACACGGCCATCTCTCATATGCACCAAGGTCGTCACCTGATCTAATATGCCACCACAAAAATCTATCGGCAAATACAAATATGGATTGGAATCGTACACTATATGTCCAAATGGTGAACGCATTATCTCTCTGATACCTTCACCATATTGATTGAAAATCATAATGGGAGTTCCGCTTTGATCGGTGGCTACATAATATTTGTGCCTATAAACCTGGGCATAAATTAAATGACCCACATCATCATAAGTCAAGGACATTAATTTTCCATCTCTGGGTGAATATATCTGAGATACTTCATAAAGTCTCTGCTGATTGTTATAAAAGAATTGAGTTACATTGCCGAAGTTGTCCTTGCGGGTAGCCAAACGTTTTAAGTGATCATAGTAGTAACGTACATCGAAACGTCCCCTCTTCGTTGCTCTTACCAGTAGGCCTTGTGTGTTGTAATAAAAACGCTCTTCCCTAGCATTTTGTGCCACTAAGCCACGAGTATCATATTTATATTGTCCCTCACCAAATTTGACAATACGATCCTGGTTGTTATACTCCATTGGTATGGTATTGCCCCGGTAAGTCAAGGACAACAAATTTCCATTATCATCATAACGAAAGCCCCAAGGCTCTTGAGCCTCAACTCCTATCAACTGGCCATCACAATCCCAAGTATAATTTTTTACATTTGTATAGGTGTTAACAGCCATATTTCTGGTGTATGTTCTAGTTTGTGATATGCGTCCGTGTACACCAAATGAATATTCCATGCGGAAAACCTCTAATCTGTGTATAGCCAAATTAACTTTCTGAGTCATAAAACGGCCATCTACGGTGCGTGTAAAACTGGCAGTACCATCATAAACTTGGGTTTGATTCAACAGAGGATGCATAAGCTTGAATTGGCCAATCATGCTTGGCTGACCGGTACGCATATCATAGGCAAAGTTTTGAGCTGGTAAGTTCTGACCTCCAATACGTCCTTGTATGGAAATAACACGAAAATCGGTATCATACTCATAAGTAAATTTTGCATTACTCAAACCAGTTTTGGCAATAAAATCAATACGTTCTTCGCTTAACAAGCCGCCTGTGTATTCAAAGTCCCATCTATATTCCAGTTCTCGTTCAGTGTGAGAGACTGTAGAAGGCATGGCAGTAGCTTCATTATAGATAAACTCACTTTTACCATCACCATGGACAATTTCGGTCAACTGGCCAGCAGCATTATAGCGATACACAATACGTGCACCATCTCCAGGGAACATCGTCTGCAGTAAAGCACCCGTATGACTGTAGTGTTGCAAATAGGGCTTAGTGCTGCCAGGAGGTGTATAAGTATTTCTAATGAAACCAATTGACGTCTGCATGCTGAATGAATGTTTGGTGCCGGAGGGTAAAGTGACATGTCTTAAACCACCAGATTCATCGTACTGCAAAATGAACTTGCGTTGCGAGGCCAAACCAATTTCCGACACCAAATTCCAGTCGTTGTACACAAAGGAAATAATGCCATCTTGCTGTGATGTTATCTCAGAAAGTAAACCATGACGATCATATGAATATTTTAATTCAGCTGGACCCCAAGCCCAGCCTTCAATGCGGTTGAAACGATCATAAGTCATGTTGACAGGATAACCGTTGGTGGGATAATAAGATTTAGGCAAACCGGACTGATCATAGGCTACTATTAAGATGGGAGTACGGTTCATATCATAAAATGTTTCACGGTTGGTAAACTGATCAAATTCCACCCCAATAACCCGCGATTGATTTACCCATATTTCTCGATTCAATGTTTGCTGAGGATTGCGTACATCACCTACCAGGTTGTAAACAGAGTACATATTATTGGCTAAGCCTTCCCCCATGGTAACACTTTGATGTGACCACATGGCCAACATTTCAGCCTCGACTGGCAAGGCGGCCTCCAACAAAGGATGACGAGCCACAGCAGATGATTCCACAACTACTCCATTAGAACTATGTATAACCAATGTATTGTTGGGTTTAATTTCGGCATTAGCATTCTCTTGGCCCTTCTTTATGAAGGTAGATCTTACGCCACCCAATACTAACAGTTCATTTGTATCACCTTTTTCACGTGAAAACAACGATTCAACCGAGGCATGTACATACACTGTAAGACCCTTATTATCAGCAAGTTGTGAGGTTATTCTAACAATTTCCCCACTTGGCAAAATCATACCGGTAACACGACCAAATTCATCATATTGATAGATATAGGTTTCGCCACCCGATGACCTGGAGTTAAGTAAGCCTGTATTGCTGTCGTAATCCAACTCAATCTCTTGCCGGCCCTTTTCAGTTAACTTGGTCATAATGCCAATACCATTTATTTGTATATCTGACTTATGATCTTGTGTATTTTCTATGGAGCTAACAACATTGCTGTAATCTCTTAAGAATTGTATCTTATTGCCGGATGCATCCGTAACAGTGGAAAGGCGTCCAAATGATGTATTTTTCGAGTATAGGAAACTGTAGCGGGTTTTGCCAGAAGCTAAGTCCTTTGTAGCCACATGTTGACCATAACGATTGAAAACATAAACCTCGCTTGTGGGTGGATAGGGGATATGAAATTCGCCATTTTCATCATGTGATGGCAAATAGTGTTCCAAGGCCAAAACGTGCAGAGAACCTGAAAAAAAAATAAAATATTATTACTTCTGTGTATTTTGTTTTTTAAAGCTTAAAAAAAATGTTATGTTGATTAAGAGATGGTCTACAAATTTTTCCTTAACTTGTTATAGGAATAATAGGGTTATTATTAAATTAAGTATTGATTTTTCCCCACATTACAATCGCCCTAATTAAATTTGCTCTTTGACATATTAATACTATCAATCAACCATAGAATTTATTACAAACATTAATACAAAGATACTATTATATATTCATATGGACATTGTGTGCAATAGTCCTTTTTATGTATGTTAGTGATTTGTATGAACGAAAGATAAGAACTGAATATTAAATGTATGCCATTGTATTAGTGATTAATGTTTGTCATTTGTGCGCCTAAAAATAGCGATCTTTTGTGTCAACGTTATATTGTGTGCCTAGGGATGTGTGATTTTTAAATAAGTAGTTACATTTTTCAAGAATTTTTTATTATTTTTTTTTTGGTTCAAGTTAGTTTTGAAATTATTAAAACAAAAAAATATTTACCAAAGCATAATTTATGTATAATTTTCGTCTTATGATACGGTCACGTTTTTTAAGTATTTGCCCAATTTTAACAACTAATTTAGAAAAATTTGTTTGACGCTAATTGCCCTTAGAGGAGTTTTTAAATAATAAATATAATTAAGTAATCAAATAAAAATATATCCCTTAAAATGTTTACGATATTAAAAATAAATTTCCAAATAAACAAATCTATTTAATATATGCAAAATCACGTTTTTTTGGCAAATATTTGACGATGGTGTTGTTTAATTAGACGATTTGGTTCCGTTTGAAATATAAATTTAATACCTCATAAAGTATTAACCAAATACTATAAAACAGTTTTCATTCATTTGTCTGACCATTTAACGCACAATAAACCTCAAACAAAAGTAATTGGAATGTTTGGTATTGAAAATAGGTAAAATTTTCCGAAAATAAAAAAGTAATGCATCGAATGCAATTAAAAGTCATTTTAATATTTTCGCTTGATTGCAATAGATGTAGGATAATTAGATTGTAACCCCTATATTTATAAACAATTTTTAAGTTTATTGAAGCTTTATTGAACGAAATTTTCATACAAAATTTGTTCAATAAATCTTTATTGAACGAAATTTTCATAAAAAATTTGTTCAATAAATCTTCAATAAGTTTAATTTTTTTTTATTAATATGGGGGTAAATGTATTATTTCTAGATTTTAAAAAAATTATTGGCTAAATTTTATTTAATTCTGCATAGTAGTTTTAATTTTTATATTAACATTTGTATACCCTTCACCTTAGGTGATAAGTGTATATATAGGTTTATCATTCCGTTTGTTATTACTACAATATCCATTTGCGACCCCATAAAGTATATGTATTCTGGGTCCTTATAGATAGGGAAGTCGATTTAGCCATGTCCGTCTGTAAGTCTGTTGAAATCAGTTTTTCTCAGCCGCCCAATTTCGTGCGAACCCG
>NDXZ01006900.1:0-29734 GCA_003055125.1 Paykullia maculata | reverse complement strand
GATTGGTTGAAAATTATCGTCTACAAAAAGTATATCAACAACTTTTCAATGGAAGTTTTAAAGAGTTTTTATTATATCGAATGCCCTCAGAAATTAATAAAAACTTATCGAAATTTTATCAATTATATTAGTTATTTAGTAATTTTAATAAAAAGTTTTTATAAAAAGAAAATTTATTTAGGTTTTTCTATCAAAAGAAAATTTATCGAAATATTTCTATTTGGAACTTATAACAAATTCTCTATCAAAAAAAATATCTTAAAGCTCTCAGATCATGCTGAAAATAGTTTATTTACGGTATTTTTTATTTCTTGGGAAGGTCTTTTGTACCCTTTTAGTATTTTCCCGGATTCCGGAAATTAAAAGGACTGAATTATTTAAACCCTACATAAAACTGATCATGGAGCTAAAAAGTAAACGAAGCAGTGATGACGCTTCTACTGATAATGAAGTTAATGTAGAATCTTTTAAATTTTTTTCCCAACAACGTATTTATGTGTTATTTTTTTCATTTAACAAATTTTTGAAAATTAAAATGAAAGGAAATGAAATATTTGTCTGGTTGGAATGATCACACAAAGTTATCAGCATTTTATTTGAAAGCAAAAAACAGATTCAAAGTTGAGACTCGAACTTGATTTGAGACAAAAAACAAAACAAAAGAATTAAACACAGGCAATCAACGCATTCATGTATGAAAATATCAAAAAATTGTATAAAAACCAAAACTAACTAAAAGACAAGAAAGAGGAAGTTGTATGAGCAGAGAGTTTAAGACAAACCGAATGAATGAGTTGTATTAAATAAACAAAAAGTTTCTCTCTATATAAACATGAATACATTTCGGTGGCTTAAAGATCAATATCTTAAAGTTCCGAAAATATTTGAATGTGTGTTTTGTGAGTATGGGACGTTATTAAAATTATTGAATTTAAACATGGTAAAGGTTGCCACTGATTAAGTTCGTTCATTCGTTAAATGTTTAAATTATCAGAGGTGATCAGTGGTAGTATTTTTGTTAAGAAAATAAAATGAATAATAAAATCTAACAAAACGACGCGCGCCTTGCAACAAAATGCATTTGTTAATACGAGTTGTAGCAGGGTTTTTGTATTTATTTAGATGCATTGATATGTATTTAACTAACTAACGGAGACAGGGGCGTATTTGATGATTTAACAACGTCGCGCCAGATGTTTGTCTGCAACATTTAAAACTCAAAAAAAAATAGTTTTTAGGTAAAACGTAACTTTAACTATTTCAGATTTTATGGGATAAAAACGAAAAAAGAAACCAAATCAAGAGTAAATTCACACACTTTTTTTGAAGAGATTTACAAAATAGTTAATAGTTTCCAATATCTTAACCATCAATGAAACCAAACTGTTCATTAATTGTCTATTTTTGTTTCCTAACTTTTATGTATCTTTAGGCTGTTCCCCAAAAGAACTTTTAAATATTTTACAATAAATTATGTTAGATTTGTTGCCTTTGGTAACATCCAAAATTTTAGTCACATCTTTAGAGACTAATTAAAATAAATGCCTCTAAAGCACTGGCTCTTAAATATAAATGTCTGGTCTTATTCGTTGGGGATCTTTCAAATACAAACTAAAGAAAATAAAAAAGAACAATAAGAACATTAACTAAAAAAAAAAACATTTATGAGAAGACCAAAAACAAAAACGCTAAAATGTTTATAAATGCGAGAAAAATGTCAATAAATACAACAGTTTCATGACAAAGTCACACAAACGCACAGCCATACAAAAACTAAAAACAAAAAAAGACCCTCCAAATTTTGTTAAAAATTTTAAATTATGCCAGCAGTTAAGATTGAATTAAACTTTTTTTAATTTATCATAATTGGGAAGACCAGCTGTGGAAATATTTTCTATAAATGAAAAAAATTCTAAAATAAACAAATCATTAGGCTTAAAGTTCTTATAAAACAATAAATACTAAAAATTTTATTAAATACATTTTTTTAAGATTAAGGAATTAAAAGAAAATTTAAAAAAAAATTCAAAAATTTACATTTAGCAAGAATTGCATAAGTAAAATTTGTTTGACTGTCAAGAATTTTTGTTTAATATTTATAATGAAAAGAAATACAAAAATTCTTAAAATTGCAGAATAAAAAACTTTTTAGGAAAAATTTGTTTTTTTTTTTAATTTAGAGAATAAATTATAAAATAATGCAAAATTTTCTATCAATAAGATATTTTTTTTATTTAAAATTAAGATAATTTGTTAAAACTTATAGAAACAGTTTTATAAATATAAAATTTTTTTTTAAATTTAAAAGTCAAAATTAACCCATAACCACCCACTGTCCCCATATAAGGAAACCTGTTCATTTGATTAAAACTCTTTAAAGAACAGTTATGTCTTTTAATGTAATAACAAATATTTCTTCTAACAAATTTTAGAAAAGCCTACAAGGTGCTATAGCATATGCAAATGTTATTTTTAGCCCCTTCTTTAGTTGCGCACTCTAATTCGGTTTACTTTCTTGATTTCAAATTTGCTATTTTTTGTGCTAATTGGTTTAAAATAAAAAACCACCAATAATTTATTATCCAAATAGTGTGTAAAAGATTTAAAAATCATTTAGTGAAAGAAAAAGTTCAACATATTATTATAAGGTAAGGTTTTGTTAGTCTGTCCCCAATTAGGGACAATGGAATGCATTTTTGTTATTTAGTCCACATTAAAGCAATAAATATTAGAAAAATATATTTTGCTAGCAGTTTCTTTTTGGACGTTAATGGGTTAAATCAAAATATTTTATGACGAAAAAACTGTAAATTTTGAGAAAATTTATTGAAACTCTTTTTTTAAAAGATTTTGTTATGGCTTTTTAAATAAATAAATAAAGAGACAATTTGTTAAATGCTTGTTTGTTGTAAGTTTTAAACAGACCTAATAATATCCATTATCAAAATTTTTTAAGTAAAAATTTATATATAATTTTTTTAAAATAATTAATTTTTTTGTAAATACAATTAGAAGTTTAATTAAAACTCAGCCAACAATAGAATTTGTAAGTGCAATAACGAAATTTGTAAGTTGATTGTTAACAGTCAAGTCAACAAAATTATTTACATATTAACAAAACAAATTGTTAAACCATTAATTTAATTTCAACAAAAAATTTTGTTAACTTCAATTTGTCGATATTTTTTTCTGTGTAAGAAAATTTTTATAAAAATATTCTTTAAAGAGAAAATTGTTAAATATTTATTTAAAAAAATGAAAAAAAAATATTCCTTCGTGCTATATGTAGAAAATTGACGAAATGAAGTAAAACGTTATTATAATGAAGAGGTCAAACTTGATGTGGCCTTAGAGCAATTAGTCATATATTTCTAAAATATGATAGCTTTTGACATGGTTGCCAAATCTGCTGTTAAAGGCAATCATAGCTACGATATATCTTAATTGCCTAATAAAAATTGAGTTAATCGAAAATATTAAAGTAAATCAAAAATTAAAAAAAAACATTTATCCAAAAGAAAAGTTTTGAAATATTTCAAAAAAAAAGAAATATTTTTGCAAATTAATTTTCAAATATTTTTTTAAAAAACTGATAATTATTTGAACATTTTCCACAATGAAAATTTATCTAAAAAATTTTTTCCATTAATCAAAAATTTGTAAAGAAAGAGGAAGTTTATCAAAAATTTTCGATAAAAGAAATCGTTAATAAATTAATTTTTTTTAGAAGAAAGATCAAGAATTTTCTGTAAAAAGTCAACTTTATCAAAAAACTCTGCGTAATAGAAAAAATTTATTCACTAAAAATTTGTGATGATTTTTTCAAGTGAAAATTACTAAGCAATTACATATTCATATGCATTCAGTTTATATAGAGATTTTTGAAATATGTTATTAATATCTTTCAATAGAATATATGACTGACTGGTCACTCTTTTTTCATTCTCTTTGTACCTCAGTCTGACCAATAACCATTTTCTATATGTATCTTTGTAGAATGTTTTAATATTGCTTGTGTTGTGTGAGAGAACTCTTTAATTTAAGTTCTTCTCTTTTGTTTTGTTTTTTCCACAATTAAAAATGTACATTGTTAATTAGTTGTTATAATTACATTTAGAAAAATTCATTAATATTTATAGAATTCATAATAAATAATGAGACGCCGCTGGTTTTTTTGTTTCCGATTTTGTACATTTCTACCACGGAGTCTGAAATGCCACATTCAGCATCACTCAATATTTGTGTTTGTGTGTGTGTGCTTGTGTGTATGTTGAATTGTGTGCAATATTCCTTTTAGATTTTTTGATATGATGAAAATTTAATGCTCATTGGTAACCACCCGGTTAACTGTCTGTTAATTTTCTTTTATTTTTTTTTATCCCCCAGTTAAACTGACAGTTTAACATTATTATTCGAAACAACCCATCACCCAACATGTTCCATCTCCGACACAGTATACAGATAAATGTGTAGGATTGAATGTAAATACAAATGTTAGTGTGTTGTGATTTTGTTGTTATGTATGTATATTCAGAGCGTGTGTGTGGCATATTTGAAATGCCGATATTGAGTATTGAGTTTGTTTGACAAATTCTTTAAATTTGTGAATTTGTTAAAAATTAACTGAGGCTTTTTGTTTTTGTTTGTAGGATGAATGTATTTCAATTTTAATTTTTTTTTGATTTTGTATTAAAGAGGAGGACTTTTCGATATTTTGTATGAATGTATAAAGTCTGACATTAAATGTTTGTTAAAAATGTGTGACTGACTGACATTTGTTCATCCCAAAAATGCATGTATGTGTTTTTTTTTTGCTTTACTACCAATTTTTTTTTTTAATAATTGACGTGCTTTGTTTCGTGATTTATTTAATTATTTATAATTATAGTAAAATATTCATTTAACTATGTATGTAGCAATATGAATATCGATAAATATTGACTAATATTTTGTTTTTATTTTTAGGCATTACAACTTTTTATGTCTTTTTATATTGCATTTGATATGGTCTTTGGTAATAAGGATTTTTTTCTTAATATGGTTAAAAGTATATTTTTTAATGGAAATTTTGTATTATTTTGCAAGAGGTAATATTAATTGCATAGTAAGAAATAAGAGTTTTGATTGGTCAAATGCAGTTTGTTTGTGTGGGAACATAAAGTCTCGTTAGTGTGAGACACAACTTGTCTATAAACCGCTGTATTTCTATGAAAATTTAACAATTTTCTGTTTAATATATGGAAGTAAGAAACCTAATTTTTATAAAGCATATAGATATGAATTATTTTTATTTATTTATTTATTTATTTATTGGTATTCCTATACAACAAAACTTAGAGTCTTATAATTATAGTACAGGAAAAACAATTTTCTTAAATTTTAAATAAGTCATACAATAGGAAATTATAACATTTATAATTATAATTTATAATTAACATTTATAATTTGTAACAATTATAATTAAAAAAAATAATTTTTAAAAATATTTCTTAAATTTGTTTTAACAAATTGTATAATGTTGAATTACACACTAAGTATAACTATACACATAATTTATAACTATTAAGACTTCGTAAAAGCATTTACAGTTTTTCTCCAAAGATTTTTTCTTAATTCTGAATAAAAAATCGAGATCGTATTATATACTATGCACTACAATATATTATCAATCATATTACTTACCATTAACTAACATTCTCTAACTGTAAATTGGGTGTCAACCACAAGAATAGGAAAAGCCTTGTAATATTGAACTTATTACCTTGAATGGTGATTAATATAATATTTTTGAAATTTTCTTTAACAATAAACACGTTTTTTTTTTTGCTAACTGCTTTATTTTAACAATCCCTAATGTTTCAGGCGTGAAAGTTTTATCTTTGTTGGCAACTTTAATGCACAAAATTAAAATTTTATATAATTTTTAAGACATCTTGCTAAGCTTTTATACATTTGTATTTATAACTCTAGAATGGCCAAATCCTACACTAGGTTATGCTACAAATTTTTTTAATATAATATAAATTATTATTATTATTACTATTATTATTAAGTTGCCCGCTTTCATTTCCTGCCTGAAATGAAACAAACATTCTGCTGGAAGAAAAAAACAAAAATTTAAGAGTTCTCAAATTAAAATAATTGTCAACATTTCTCTTCTCAATACAATCCCACAAAAGACACCATACAATTTCACAATAAACAACTAATCTAATCAATATTACATATATACAATTGAGAAACACTTGAGACAAGACTTGAGCAAAAAGAAACAAAAACCCCTTAAATCCCTTAAATGCTAGAGGAGTATGTAATTTTTGACAATGGCCATAATAATAACATTCTTAACATGTACTTATGTACACACATGCATTTCTATGACATCCTCATAATCTAATCTTTAGGACAACAAATTGCTTAAAATTAAAATAAGTGCACTTTTTATTTTGTTTATCTTTCGTCTTCAGTTGTATGAAAAAACGCAAAAAAGAAGAGAAAGATTATTTAATTGTTATTATCCTTAGAGTTCTTAGGCACAATAAAAGGATTCAGGCAATGTTTTAACATATGCCCACATACTTGTTATTGTCACATGCATTTGTGCGATCGGCATATGTCATCTCTTATCTTATGTTGTTAGATTTTCTTAAATTGTTTTTTTTTTCAAAAGACATTGTTTTTTAATTCTATTTTAAAGGGCCCTTTGTTAATTACATTTGTTTTTAAATAAGATTTTGGTTAACCGCAATTGTTGCAATTGATAAAGGAAAAAATTAGTTAGTTATTGAAGGTTTGTCTTAAGGAAATTGTTTTGATAAACAATTTGTTTGTTTTTTTTTTTGCAATCAAAATGTAGTTTATTTGCTTTAAAGATTATTTAATAAATAGTTTTATGATATTTTTGGTTGCTTGTTTTCAAATGACAGTTGTAAGAGTTTACATGAAATCAAATTAAATCACAAATATTTGTTTGAAATCTTTCATATGTATTTCCGCTTTTATAATATGTGTTTTCTTTAGTTTTTTTTCCGCTATAATAAACAAAAGAGTTTATCTATTTCGTAAATATCTATTTGTAAATTGTAAGTTTTGAAAAACTTGGTTTTTCTACAAATTAAGATTATATTAAACAAAGCCCTCAATTACGATTATTCTTAATATATAACGTTCGTTTCCTAAGTCTTTTGATTACAGTATCGCTTTCGTTGGCAACGAAAGGAAAACAAACATTAGTGTAAAGTTTAAAAATAGATCAATTTTTAGCTAGAACTAAACTAAATTTGTAACATTTTTATTTAAGACATTTTGAACTAAATTTATATATTTTTTCATATATCTTTTAAGTTGGAGTTTGGTAATTGCTTCTTGCTGGTTAAAATTACGAACGAAATTTTTCCAACTCATGGCGACTACGTTGTATAGTATTCAATTTGTATGAGCTATTTATGTTTTATACATAGATTTCATTTGAAAATTCGAAAATTTTACTGAATTTATTTTTACTTTTTCCTTTTCTTTGAGATAAAGTCACTTTGTATATCTTGTAGTTTTTATCATATTAATTCATATGAAGGAATCTTCCGAGAAATGTCAGCATTTACGCTATGTTAAGTGATAAAGAAAACTTTTCTTAACAATTACATTTTTTACTCTAAACAAAAAAAATTTCACCTGTAACATATAACAGAAAACTGGTAGTCATAGCTTAAACATTTTGGTATTGAAAGTAAAAAATCAGACAGAAAAATCACGACTATAAATCTTTTTTCAAAAAAAAAAAGAGAAAATATTATTTTTCAATGAGACATACACATTACAACAACAAACCAACTGACTGGCCCACAAAATGCGAACGATATTTTCTTTCGAATAAATATCGTTCGCATTTTATTGGCAAGGCTTTGCAACTATTATTTCATTTGAGGAGGATATGTAAGATTCGGTGCATCAGAATTATTTTATAAATTAATATGTTTTTTACTTCACGTTCCTTTACGAAGAAAACATTCCACTCAACCTATTTTTGTAATGTATAAGTTATAATCTTACAGTTTAGTGTAACCCTATTATTACTTGGGTTACATTAGCCAAAAAATTACTTGGATGGGATAAGCGACGTCTCACTTCCCATATAAAAAAAAAGTTTTTTTTAATGATTTGAGAAAATATTTGAGCTTAACCAATGTTTTCCGGCAAGCATCGCATCTGTTCGGCTGCAAAATTCTTAGCCGGTTTTTCTTAACAAGTCGTTTTTATTATATGTATATTTTATGTATTAAACACAAAATCGGTATTGGTTTCTTTTTGACTCAATTGTTAAATAAAAAAACTTTTACTAACTTAATTTTTACTTTTAATATTGAAAAGTGAAAGTACATAAAATCTTAAAGGGCCAACTTACAAAGTTAATTGAATTAAATATTATTTTTAGAAGTAAAAGCTCAAAAAATAACTTAAGAATATAAGTGTTTTTTTTTAATTTACCAAAATTTATTAATTTCACTATTAAAACAATTTACTTGGTTGTTTGTAAATTTGGTTCTGTCTCACCTCAACATTATGAGATATTAAAAGCAAATTCCATTTGCTATTTCTATAAAATTGTAGTTTAAATAGACAAAATTCAATAACAGTAGTACCAATGAGAAAAAGACTGCTGACGATGAAATCGTAACTGGTTTCAAAAATGCATTCCACTCAGCTAATATCATATGAGAAACTGAATTTTTAAATAAAATAACATTCTCAATATATCACAATTTCAAAAATTATATGAACTTTAAGCCAAACTAAATTTTAATAAAATTTGTAGATTAATAAGTTTAATAAATAATAAATATGACATTTACAATTTTTTTACTTTAACCAAAGAAACCAAAGCTAAGATGAATTTCATTTTTGATCGGAAAAAATTTTGTGACTGGCTTGAGATACATTTGATACTCAGTTATTATCAGAATTATTTATCAGTTTTTATTCCAACATCCTTTTTTTAACAGAATACATTTTTATAAAACCCCTTTTTAACACGTAATTTTAAATATAAATTTAGCGCTGCTCTACATGTCATGCACATAAAGAGAACGCCTTTTAAAAGGTAACCAAATGCATAATGTAAAACCGTAACACTTGACACAGGCCTTTACATACAAAACAAAACCGAAAATGTTCTTGAAAATCGTCCTTAGGTAACAAAACTGTTTGCACATGTTTCACAAACTGATTGAGAATATTTTTTGGAATTTTGAAAATTGTTGTTTAATTTTGTTACAACTGATTGAGACTATTTCTGGAATTCCTAAAATTTTTGTTTAATTCTTTAAAATTTGGGTTTATACGCCAGCGCTTAGCCGAGGGTCTATTGGATTGCTTGTGTCTGTGTTTTTAGTTTCCCATAATTATGTATGTATATGGCAGCTAATAAAAACATTAATCGCTACTAAATGAACATAATTAAATGTTCTATTACTAGGAACTATCACCAGCTTAAATAATAAGCTGTGTTCGAGGATCTACATTCATACATGTTTTATTTTTATGGGTTATTTCTTTTAACTCTTACCGTTGTTGTTGCTGCTGTCATTCTAGCTACTTTGGCTGAGTGTAAAGAAAGACTAGTTGGAAATTGAAAGCAGTTTTTATTTTTGGTCAACGCCTTAAAGGTGCATACAAATATGTTGCACGTAACATTTATACACTCATACTTCATAAGAAGATGATCAGCAGTTTTAATTTAAGTTATACACATATTAACTTATATGTTAATATCTACAGCTGAGCTTGAAAAAATAGCGGTGAAATAGAAAAATATATTTAATTATTATTATTATATTAACAGCTAGATAGTTTTGATATTTTTTTATATTCTGTATTCAATACATTATTAAGTTAAAAATTTAAATATTTGCTTTTATACGAATTTTTCTATTTGATTTTATTACTATAATTTTTTTTTCTTATAAATTATTATTTCGTTACGGGAAAAATAATTTATATTAAAATTTTTAAAAACATTTGTTCTTAGCTGGATAAAACGTTGGAAAAATTTAAAGAAAAAATGTCTTAACTTATGTAAAAAACAAAGGCAATAGTGTTTGGAGCTTATATCTCCCTCAATAATAAACTGATTTCAGTTAATACCGAAACTCTTTTAGCTATAACTGACGATTGGTAAAAAAATATTAAAGAGTTTTAAAACCATAATTTTTTTAAAAATGATTTTAAAAACTATTTACCATATCATGGCTTATGAGTCATTCCATGTTATTTTAGAAAATTAGAAATTTTTTGATGGTTGCCAGTTTTGATACAACTTTGTATAGGTATGTAGTAATGCACGTTTGTATTGAAAACTGCTTTGTTTTTTTAGTCTTGGCAACCCTGTAGCTTTGAATTATTAAAAACTGCACGATGTAACCTTCATTAAAAAGGTTATAACTTTCGTTGCGTTTAAGAATTTAAAAAAAAATTCTTTTTGATTACAATTGGCAAGATTTCAAGATTAAAGAAATTTAAATTAAATATATATTGGTCATATTTATTATATGTTGAACTTTTTAATCTATAAATTTAATTAATAATCAAAATTTTTATTTTGGCTAAAAGTTTATTTACTTTTGAAATTGTGATACATTGAGAATGTTATTTTCTTTAAAAATTAATTTTCCCATATGATATTATATTATTGACGGATTTACAAGCTAACTTATGATATCATAAAAAATGGTTTAAGTACTTTGTTGTTACTTTTTCCGTTCGGCTAAGGATAGTTTACGACAGCACAAAAAGAGTTTGGACAAACATATAATGATTCTTGCCATCATATATATGATCATGGTATTGACGTAAAATATGACTACAACCATATTATGATTATGGCAATCATATAACGATTGTAATAATCAAAGAATTTTAAAATTGTCTGTGATCGTATTACCATGAACATACTCAACCATGTTTTTTCTCTGGGTGTATGAAAAGCAACTTAAACAATTTAAATTTTTTAGGACACATGACATTATTAGCTTGTGAATCCCTCATATATTTTTAGTAAAAATAACATGGAATTACTCATATGTATTAGATGTATAAATGAAACATGTAGGAAACAAGTCTTTAAGTTATCTGAAATTTAAAAAATCTCGATTTTCGTTTGAAAACTTTTAATCAACAAAAGGTCTGATAAAACAATTGCTTGCATAAAATCCGGTCGCGCATTTTTTTAAAATCAGCTTAAGAAACATTTTTAACCACAAATTTATTTTAAAATTTTATATCAATTTTTGGTTAAAAATTGTTTATCAATAATTAACTGCCTGTAACAAAATTTGTTTTTTGCAGGCAGTAAGTAAATCATTGATATTTTAAGAATAAGATTTTATTGCAGTTAATATAGAAAACATTTATATTAAAAGAAATAATTTTTTGATCCAAGTAAAGAGCTAATTCTTAATTCCTCATTTAAAATAAAATATAATTTTTTTGATCAAAAATATAACTACGTGTTTAACCTAATTAGTTTTGCAATGATTACTCTTATTATTTTGAACACAACTGTAAATATTTAAATACGCTTAAAGGCGCGCGTGTGTGTATGTGTAAATAGTTTTTAACGGTGCGTGAATTTAATTTAGTTCAAGTGGCCATATAAATGGTAACAATGCCTGCCTGAACTGGCGTTAAAGACAACAGCAATAATCCATAACTTTATACAGGTACACGATACAATATGATTAGGCGTCAGTGCTTTGTGACGTTCGTAAAAGGTGTGGCGTTCACACTATGAATTAATATTTTCGGGGAATTTCGAGAAAAATACATATTAAAATGTAATGAAGCACTGTTCAATTCAGAGATTTCAACTAGTAATTAAAATAAAAAATGTTTGATAAATTATTTTATTGGGTCATAGAAAACCATTTCCTAAGAAAAAACAAAACAATGGGATTATTAAACATTTAAATACACTTTACAAAAGAATGTTAATGGTATTGATTTGCATGCTTGTTTAAAAATATAAAATTAAAATAAAATATACAATTGCATTTGTTATAAGAAAATAGGGGAGAAGCTGTAATAAGTTAATAGTGAAAAGTATTTTATAAGAAATATTATGAATTAGAAAAAAAAACATTATTTAAAAAAAAACTTTTTTAATTTATCATAATTTACTTCACTTCTGCATTTTTTTATTTTCAGATGGACTAATAGGCTTTAATGTAGACTTATATATATAACTAAGTTCTCAATACATCTCATTATATCTTGTAACAATAAACAATTGTTCTATAGCACAATAGATCGTATTATTACAAATATTAACATTTCAATCGACAGATGTGTCTAACAAAAACGTTTCAACGATAATTGTTCTTTTTGTAAAACTATCTACTCATAAATCATAAATAAAATTCTTAAGCATAAACGATTAAACGTTCGTTACAAAAAGTATCGCAAATCTATGATATAATAAAAATTATCTTAAAAAGATCCTGCAAAAAAGAACCAATAAGATGAAATAAAACTTAAACCGATAAATTTACGCTTGCGATGAAAAGAGATCACAATGTAAAATGGCAATGAAATGCAAAAACAGATTGGCCGGATCAATTGAAAGCAAAAAAAAATATGTTTAAAGCAAAAACTTATGTAAAACATAATGCAAAACAAGCAGCGATATCGATTACAAAGCAACTTCTGTTTCGTTTAAAGTGGACCGAAAGGAACACAATTTTTTTTATAATATTTTTTTTTTGTTAAACACACAGGTCAATTGCTGTATTTTCAAAGGTATTTTATTTGTCTTTTTTCAATAGGTTTTTTTCTTTGTGTTATTTCTCTCTTTATACATTTATAATGTAATCGATATGCAGCGTTAACTTTAAGCGATTGTGAAAGATACAATCAGTAAAGGGAAGACTTTGTTTAAAAATTAAAGTAGGGTTTCAATAATGATAATGAATGAAAAGCCTAGAACTTTAAAAACACAACTTAATGAAACCTTAACGGAAGCATTTTAAAAAAGTGAAAGACGACGAAAACGATGGTTCAAAGATGCCGTTGAGCTGATAGTATTAAAATTGAAAATTAACAATCAATATAACGACAATACATTTAAACATAAATACTTGCTAGCAAACATACATACATACATACAGACATACATGGCAGTTAATATTTTGTTATAGCATTCTTTCTCTCAAGACAAGATCGTTGTTGGGTTTTTGTTCTATTTTTCTTTTTTCACGGGCGCCAATTTAAATCTTTAAGATCTACTGCATCAGCAACAATGCAACCAGCAACAGCATTTCCAACAACTTGAAACAATTAGTTGATAAATTTTTAAATACATACATGATATTGAAAAGAAAATTATTGGTTGTGTTAAAACAGAAGCTAGAAAAGGTAGATAATACAAACATATAAAATGATAGAGTTAATTGCAAAAGGTACAAGCGATTGACTTGTTTAAGTGGCCACTGTGGTCGACTTCTGTTTGTTGTTTTTCCAAGTAAAATTGTTACCAAAAAACTTTGTTAAGGAAAAAATTTATAAAAAAACATTTTTGTATCAAAAAATGTAGAAAACTTTCCATTAAGAAACCACTTTGGAAATATTTCAAAATGTAAATTTTTCTAACAGTTTTTAACTTTTAAAAAAAATTTTATTAAACAAATTTCTATTAAAGAAAATTTTGAAAATTTTCCTTTTAGAACAAAATAATGTTTTCAAAATAATATTTAAAATTTTCTAAAAATTTTTGCAAGAATTTTTCAAAAAAAAGTTTAAAAAAATTTGAACATTTTCAATAAAAAAGAACGAAATGACATTTCATTCAAAAAAATTTTTTTTTATAATTTTCCATAAGAAGAAAATTTTTCGAAGTTTGTTTTTTTTTAAAAGAAAAAATTGTTGGATTATTTTATTAAATTTTATACAATTTTTGTATTTAAATTTAAAGGAAATTATTTTGTTTAAATTTATTAAAAATTTTTCAAAAAAAAAAAAAAAAAAATAAAAAGGGAATTTTCTATGACCTATAAGTTCTATAGAATTTATAAAAGAAATTTGATTGAAATAAAAAAAAGAATATTTTATTTAATATTATTTTTAAAAATTTTATAAAAAAATTGGTTAGCGAATTGTATCAATAATTTTCTTGAAAAACCAATAAAATATTTTGGTTAATAAATAAATAAAAATTAGTCTTAGGTTGTAAGCTTATTGAAATTTAGTTTAAAAAAACTATCGATAAATTTAGTTCTTAAGAAGTGTAAATAACATTTTCTACAATGAGAGGGCTTTCTCTTAATTTATTGATCATTTTAAGCTTCAAACATTTAAATTAAATATTTGTACAAAGTGTATACATACCTAATATAGGGTGTTAAATTAAAAAACGGTACAAAAAAAACAAGAACATGAATCAGACAAGTGATAAATGCTGATTAAGGTTCTTAAAAACAATATTTAATGGAGTCTTGATAAAATTCCATCAATAACAACTTTGACTAACACCATTGACTAATCCTACGTATTGAATACAAAATCAAAAAAAAAACCACAACAAAAAGTAGCACAATAGATGTGAATGATGATGATGATGACGAAAATTAATAATAAAAAAATAATACATAGAACAAGAATAAAGTCGTGAGAAACATTTACTACTACCCACCAACACAGATTCTTTATAACTACAGACATTCTTATAACTATATATATGTATGTACGTAGTAGTCTGTCTACTAACAAGATGCATAGATAAGCCACAATTAGATATTGAAAAATCCCCAAAAAACTTTTAAAACTAATGACGCTGATAAAGTATGAGACACCACCAAAAAGAAATCTAATTAGAAAAAATGTTTTAAAACTTTTTCAAACGGCAGCCAAATAATTTCCATAATTTCGTTAACAACCATTTGATTTGGTACAAGAAAATTATAGGTTTGTAGCCAAGAAAAAGAAAAACGTTAACTTCGTAGATCTACTACATGTACTTTCCTAAACGAATAATTATCGCTTACGATGCGATACGCTGCCCAACAACACGATTGATAAATGTTTTTGTGCGCTCCTCACAACCTCACAGACAGTCTATTCGAACTGTGGAGGGGCCGTTTTATATGATACTTAATGTTGGTGGTTGCTAGTGGAGATAAGACTTGTATTTTATAGTTTTAGTTGGAGTTCTTAGGAATTTTGGAGAAAAAAAAAAACAATTAAGAATATAACAACATTTTAACAAGCTGCCAAAATACACTTGGAAAATAATTTTTTTAATTTTTTTATAAAATTCTTTAGTGATTATAGATTAATTTTCTAATGACAAGAGAATTTTTTTTCATATTAATTTTCGAAATAATAAGTTATAAGCCTAAACTGATTTTACTTAAAGAAATATTTTAATTAATATCAGAACAATTTAATGGCTGTTAGTTTTCTCAAAAGTTAATTTTAAAATCGGACCTGGCTCACCTAAGAGGTGTAGGGTGGGTACCACTAAGGAAGTTCGTCCGAATGAATGAATTCCTGTGAGCAATGCGATTCTCTCAATCCCTTTTCATTTTTTTCTTTTTCTCCTTTTTCCCCACCCCCCTAAGAAGCGTACAACACGCCGATCACGGGCTTAGGTGTATGCCCTAAGGGACATGAGACCCCTCGAGGCTCCTTCTGTCGACCTAACCTAATCTAACCTAATTTCGGAACCACAATAATTTCTTTTACTGTAGTAGTGATTTTGTTAACTGCCTATTTGCAGTGATTTTAACTTGATGTTGAAATTTTCTTGCTTTTGTTCAGTATTTTTTTTTTTTTTGGCGCAGTAGCAAAATTTTTTCTTACAGCAATATTTTGATCATTCATCATTATTTTTTAAGGATTTTTTTATGCTTTTAAAGGGGTATCAAAATTAAATGTTAAAAACAAATGTTAGAATTTTAGAACATTGCAAGTATGACATTTTCAACATTAAAAGACGTTACATTTTAAAAATATTTAGTAGAACAAGTGTTAAAAGTCGCCAACTAAAATAAGCTGGAAAGTTAGGACCGATCAAGCGCGATCATTTGATACTCCCACACCACAGCCTATATAAAACTATTTATGTTGGATTTTTATTGCGACTCCGATATAAGACATGTGTCAGCAAAAGCTTTAATATTTTTTCAAAAGTTGTTTGGGCGGTTTTATTATTTACGTGGAAATGAGTCTTATATGGAGGCTAGATCTAACTATAAACCAATTATCACAAAATTTAGTAAACAAATAAACTTGTTTTCTTAAAAATTTTTGTGCTAAAATTTTTAATGGATTTTAGTAGTTTTTTGGGCGTTTATTAAAAATTCGAATATTATTAAAAAAGCAGTTATTTATAAATCAGCTATTAACGCAAAAATCCGACATTTTTATAGAAAAAGGGAAATAATATACCAGCTATGACCAAGTCAAAAAATGTTCATTATTGGCACTAAAAAGTTATATGAATTAATGTTTTAAAAAAAAAATATTTTAAACTAGAACGTAAAGTAAATTCTTTTGCAAAAAATGAGTTGTGCACCTAAAAGGTAAAAGATATTAAACAGGTAACAATGATACAAAGTCATTGAAAACCATGGTCAAATATTTGTACTTATGATAATGTTATTAGTTGTTTATTTAAATTAGTTAATCGTGCATGAACGTGATTAAAAAAAATCGGTGTAAGTAATGTGAAGCGTAATCTTAAAGTGATTTTTCTGATAATCATAAAAAATAATTTTATTCTACCTACATATTTCTCGTATGTACTTTTTTTGGCGTGAGCGTGAGTTTTAGAGCATAAGCATGAGGCAAAAAAAAAACAACCGTGCATGAGTTGTTTTTTTTCGTGAGCATTTATAATCGTAAATGAAACGAATTTATTTCCGATTCGGCTAACGTGACTGAGAAACGCAAAATTTTTGAGGCTTTCATACTACTGCATAAAATATGAAGTGCTGCTGAAACAATCCAATATCAAATAAAAAAGTTTCTGCAATAATTTAGTTTGGTTTAATAAACTTTAATGACACTCTTTCCGTACAAAACCAATATCAATATTTTCAGATGAACATTATTACGATTTTTATACGTAAAGAAATTGATTTTTAAGTGAAACTAAATTTTGTACGTTTTCTTTATCATGACTAGAGCATTTTTAAAAGAAACTAAAAAAAGTGTGAAAAGACACCAAATAAATAATAAAATTAAGTTAAAAAATAAACACAAAAAATTGCAAATATTAAAGAATGCCATTAGGTTTTGTATTTTTACGTATACATTGCAATTACAGAATTTATATGTATGTGTAAATCTTTAAAATTCTTTTTAAAATCGTGCATTTTTTTTTTTATTATTAGTTTTGCATCTATTTAACTTACAATTTTAACAACTTCTGCTAATTGTGTGAGTGAGAACGAAATTTACCAACTGACAAGATTTTTCGTGCTTTATTCTTTTAAAAAATAATCACATGATTTTGCTTTTCTGGCCATCCATCGGAAGGAACAATTAAAAGTTCTTTTTGCAAGGATGCATTTTTGTGCTTTTTTTGTCGACCATCTTATATAGCAATCAAGCAAGATGTAGTCAAGTCTGTACCGTGTGTGTAATATACATACATATGTAAATTTTTTTTGAAATTGGATGAACTTTACCTTAGATAAATATTTTAAAAACTTTGTTCTCTATTAAAAAAGATGCAAAATGTGATTAAAAAATTTAATACCTAATTCTACTACTATTCGCAAAGCCCCTTATTTAACATGTACATATGTATATGTATATGGATTTTTCTGTTTCCGAAAGTAATTGTAAATTGAAGAAGAGTGTCGCAAAATAAACAAAAATAATTTAACATAACAGTTAAAAAGGTTACGGCAGGCAAACCGTAATATGCAAAATGCATGTTCTTTTCCTGTGCGACGTATTGATATTTCAGAACTATTTTATGAATCTATTCGTTAGCGCATAATTTTGCATATTTTTCACGTTACAGCATTCTTATTGCATATTTATGTTTTAAATGCATTTTTTCGAATTTATAGGGTGTATTTGACTCTTTTAGTGTATATTTTGATAATCCCATAGTCCTAAACAAAGTGCATATCTCAAAATGTGTTTAAAAAGGATATTATTCCAAACTGTTAAACTCCATATGCAAATATAAAAATATTTCTTTTTAACCCATTAGTGCATAAGGTTTTCCAGGAAATTTAAAAAAAATTTTTTGTAACTAAGTATGTCAATGAAAACTACTATAAAAACAATTTCTGAAAGATTTATTTTTAAAAAATGTATAATGTAGGTTTTGAAAGGTGTCCCTTTTAATGGCAGTATTGTCACTTAATAAGTGAACATTTTTAAAACATTCTTTTATATGAAGGCCTTTATTACATTTAATACAAAGAAAATTCGACTTCTTGCCACAATTTGCACATCTCTTGTCTGTTTTTAAGTAGTCAATTATATGGTTTTTGCCATCATAACATACATTAGTGTTTATATTAAATACTTTGGAACCCTTTAAAGAGGACACGCCATATATTTCCAGATACAAAGTAGCTATAAAGCGTCGGAACTGTAACAAATTGGAACAGTCCGGTGCATTTGGTAGAAGTTTTTTTTATAAATAGGCATCCATTTACAACGGACGCATCTAATAAATATTCTAAAATTGGCCACCACCACTTACGCTGTCTAATTCGCGATCAATAAACAGCCACGAGCTAATCATTTTGCCCACTCCGCCCATGTTTTGATTATAACGTTTACGTATCACAATTCATATAGAGTATTGCCGTCCAAAATGTTAACAACATAGATAACTGCAATACAAAATTTAATATTAAAACAAACAAGTTTTAAAATATAATATGAAGGAAATATTGTCCTTTAAATATGCGCTAATCACATCGGTTGATGTAGATAGAATATTTTCAATTTTTGATATGAAATCTGAGTCAATATTTTTTTGTTTTATATTTTCAAGTTTATACTGCATATTTAATGTGCATGAAACACTTTTTTTAGAGCATATTTTTGGTTTCCCTGGTAATGAGAAATTTTCTATAACAAAAATTAATTCCTAGTTAATTTCTTGCAAATATATAAGAAATTAGTTAAGAACAATGGAACTACCCATATGTCGAAATTATTATTTACTGCTTGTTATAATTTATTGTATTTTATTTGTTAATTACCATAGAGATCGAAATATCATACAATCAACCACAAAACTCAAATGCACATTTTTAAGTTTTGTTTTTATATATATGATCACACTATATAAGTATTTATATACATTTGCCTGTATGAATGTGGATCGGTATAAAAACTAAAAGGTAAAAAAACGTAAAAGATCTTTATCTGCATGTTTAACTCGTTTTGGCATTTAGTTAGCAGGCGCCTAAATCACATTGTTATCGCGTTTAAAAATCTTTATGCTGCTCAAAAAATTTTAAACACAAAATAAAATAAAAACAAAATAATAAACACTCTACTGCCACTTTACTACCACTTCTGGCATAACCATTACATTAAGGAGTATCTAAAGCTGTTTTCAAAACCATGATGATGATGATTGGGATGGGGAATTGATCATTTCCCAGAGGTAAGGTATCCGTATGAGTGAGTGTGTCATTTTAAATGAGTTTATAATATCATTTCATTAAATATTTCTTTATTTTTTTTTTTTTTACTTTAAACAAGAATTTAATAAATTACTTTTTGGAATTTTGAATTTTGTTTTTTATTTGTGCAGACTCAAGGGTTTTAAAAAAATTTTCTATTTATTTATTTCGTATCCAAAGGGGCACATAATTACAGTGATGAAGTCGAAGTTGAAACCTGCTATTACAGGTGACAACAGTTTTTTTTTTTGTTGTTGTTGTATGTATTATGTTTTGGGAATATTTAACATGATTTATGATTGTGTTGACTTATGTTTGTTATAAATTATATAATCTATCTAATTTTGTATTGCATCCATCTATCGATCTATCCATCTATCTTTACTACATATGTATGTATATAACAATATGACTTGACTATCTCCATACAAACCCATGTTTTAGTTTTGTAGCTTCAGGAAAAACTTTAATAAGTTTGTTAATTAGATTTTATACGAAATGCATATACAAACACTTGTTTTAGCGATATTTCTTGGTATTTTTTTTTTTTTTGGTTCATAAATTTCAGTCATAAATCATGTTATTAGAAAATAAACTTTCCTATGCTTTAATTAAAACAATTTTGGGATTAGGGTTTTTGATTATGGTTTTATGCAGGTTGTCAATTTGTTTCGTGTTGTGCCTGAATGAGGGGATTAGTTTAAGGTGAAAATTAGCGCTATAAACAGAAATCAGATTTAAATCTCTATGAATATTTTTAAAAAACATCATAAAGTTTGGTTCTTTCAGAGGCTGTTAACAATGGAGTGACATGAACATTGTACAACTAACACTTTAATATTTCTTATTAAAAATTTGAGAAAGTTTATAGTTTAATAAATACTAAAAACTTCAGTAGAAAAGTGTTCGTGTATTTATGAGTTTGTTAATTTTCGTGTAAATATTTAGGGTCATTTAAATATATTGTTTCAAATTAGTTGTAAAACATAATAATAAAAAAAAACTTTAAATATTTGTTTAAATAAATGTTTAATTACCCTCTTTATGGGGGCATTTGTGTGTATATTTACGCACTCGTAACATGAATACAAAAAGAAATTTTTAAAATGTGTGAAAAATATTAGAAAAACATCCATTTTAACTGTGTCTCTACTAGAAAAGAATTAGGCGAAACTAACTCTATCAATAAATTAAAACGTCCTTAGAAAAACATAGTTAGAAGACGAAGCGGTTCCGAACCAATCTAAAATAGTTCTTTCCCCAAGGTGGGAGTAGAAAATTAATCAATGTCTAAGCATATTTATAAGTTCGTCTATACTTATAAAGCATTTGATTTATTAAATGCGACCTTAAAGCAGAGGATTCTAAACTGGCAACACTGTTTTCTGTTACAGCCGAATTTAAAGTTTTCCGCTGTCTTTAGAGTTATTCTGGATTGACAATTCATAATGAGTTAACTTACGATATTCGAGTGCTTACATATACATAATTCCAATTTATTTTCATCCACAAAATAGTAATGGGAAACTATCGATAGTGGTTACAATCGACGTTTTTCCGTTATTTTATAACCAAACATCGATAATATCAATAGTACTATCGATTTAAAACAAAAGTAAAAAAAGAAAAATTAACACGTAAGACCCAACTAATAGTTGATTTTATTGAAGATTAAATAAGCAAAAATATAATTCATGTTAAAATATGCTTAAACAAGTTCTTATTCAAAATGTAAATGATTTTTTTGTAAGAATACCAGCATATTCACCTTATTTGGTCAAGGCGACTTTAATTTCACCGGCTGCTGAAAACCAAGTCTCAGATGGCAACGAATGAGCCGGGATTGTAAAATACTTTAATGCCACTTTTGATAGGGATTTAAATTGGCTTTCATTCTCAATCCAAGAATGTACATATATATATCGATCTTTAATTTTTTTAAGCATTTTCATTCGCATTTGGTAAAAGGACATCACTTATACGCCTTCGTGCGCAAAATTTGTATCTAAAGCATTTACAAATTCCATAATGCCAGCATCCTACAACACTTAAAGGTTAAAAGTGATGAATTCTCATTTGGGATTTGTCTTTCCCATTTAGACTTTAACAGGGGTTTTATACGTTGAACAGGCACACGCCTGCTCAAACGCGTATTTATAAGTTTGATTGTGATTTGGTGGTTAAAAACAACTTTAAAAGAAAACTTGAATAAAGTAATCGTGTAAACTAACTGTCGCCATTTAAATTTTTAAGCCGTATATTATTAATACTATAGCTATAGATAGTTTTTTTTTGCTATCGATACTATCGATAGTACCATCGATAGTTTTCCATCACTACCAAATACTGCAGACTTTTAAATTTCTATATCAATATACATATATTATTGCCACAATTAAAGCGTCAATAATCTACAAGAAATTGTCGAAACGCTTTAGGATAATAAAGCATTATTTATTAATATACCTGAACCCAAGACTTTTAGCTTTCACAACATCTTGCACTTTGGCACATTTCTACTTCAATCATCTTTAAGTCTAAAATCTTTTATATAAAAATAAATAAAGAAATTGATTGCAGTTAATTTCTTTTTATTTGTTATCGATACTGCAACATTAAATATTTATTTTCAAACGTGTCTAGACTAAATTATCTTCGGATGGAAAAAGCTAAGCGAACTTAAGCCAACAACAGTTATACAACATTTAAACTGGGTCTATAAATTAAAAAAACATAAAATATTTTGTCATGCCATTTAATTATGAAAACAATAGTTTATTCATCACGCATGACACATACTTATATCAATATATACATACATATATATATTATAGAGAGACAATACGAATGTTTAACCAGCATAAAATCTTTCAATTCAACAAATCCATCACTGGCCATTAAATTGTCGAAACCAAAACGAAAATATTAAAATTTTAAGAGATTCTCAATAAAGAGGAACGCAAATTAATTTTTTGGATATTTAACGATATGACAATAACAACAGATATAATAATAAAACTTCATTATAATTCCATAAAAGAAACACAAAAGAGAATTCGAAATAAAATTAAATAAATTAAAAAAAAAAGTGAACCATAACCCCAACCAACGATTAACATAAATTGTGTGATCGATTCATACTCATATGTACATATGTATGTATGTATGTATGTGTTTAATGGTATTGTAACTCTTAACTCTTAAATACACTTGTCGGTTTATTGATCTATGAAATTATCGAACATCTAATGTGATACCTGTTGTTCCTTAGTTTTTATGTGTTACTTTAAATGTGTTTTGTTTTTTTTTTTTGTCGTTGTTGTTATTTTAATTATGATACATCTTGAGAATCATTCAAAAGACAAAATATTTTAAAAGAAAATTAAAAACAAAAATTATTATGTATGTTTATTTTGATTGATGTCCTTTTGTGAAATTTAAGACACCTTTTTCTCTCAGTTTTATGAGAAAACGTATCGTAAAATTTAAATTTTGTTAATAGACGACGATCTTATGTGAATATGAGTATGTTTGTATGTTTGTCTTTCAGATCAACGATTTCGTTATAAATTTTATATGTTAATTGTTGCTTTTGTTTGTGGTTTCTAAAACTTTTGTCTTTTAATGCCCTACACACGTCAGATACAAAGAGTATTATGGGTTTGTGCTGATGTTTGTAACAGCAATGAAAGAAAAAGTCTTATTTAAATGAATTACAAATAAACTTTCATAAAACCGTTAAGAAATTTGGTGTCGAGAGAAAAGTTTCATAGCAATGCAAATCTTCCTGAAAAATTCCCCAAAGATCGGTTCCAATAAAATATAATTAAAAATATTGGAATCACAATTAAAACTCTATACAAAATTTTGAAATGATTGGTCCATAACGTGCTGTTACAAACCAACACATCTAAATACTTGAAAACTGACGCAGTGTCGGTTGTAGGCCTTGTTGAGCTTATTACATAACAATTTTTAAAAATTCTGAAACACCTTGTTAACTCAGAATTATTCTGAAAAACCCCCTTCAATTAAGAAACTCATTTGGTTTTTAGCAGATTTCTATTTTAAAAAATTTTAACTAATTAATGGTCTAATTTTTGACTCGTGCAAAATTTTTACATACACAATATTATATATTATACATATAAAGTAATAATATAGGGTGTTTTTCTTTCTCCTTGTGGTTAAAAGGTTGTGAAAAACAGCAGGAGGTGCCTTGGCGCCACTGAACACGCATGATCACATGTTTTCATATTTGTTTACCCTTTTTTTTGTTGGCTTAGCTCTTATTAAACGTTATTAATAATTTTTGTTTTAGCTGAGAAATATTTTAGGAAATTTTACATTTGACATGATCATTTAGGGCGTTTTTGACAACTAACTGGGATACTGTTTAAACGTGTTTTTTTCTTAAATTAAATTTGTTTCATTTTTAAGGACTTGGCCTTAAACAGTAAATGTAAGATATAAACGTTGGTATAACGACCAAGAAATCAAAAAATTTTGTAGAGAGAAAAGAGTAATTAAATGAAATCGACTACTATAGTTTTGGCCAAATTGTTAAGGGATTTGTTTTTTGCTTATAAGCAAAAAAACCAAACAAAATTTGACCGAAAAAGTTATTTTTAAATTGTGGAAATAAAGCTTAAGTGTTTGAGGCTTTGAACAAAGTGAAAACTAACTCTTCCAGCACAGATAGGGCCAGGGTTCATATAGTTTTGTCATTCTATTTCTAAAATATTTGTTTGTGGCGTAATTAAGTAGATATTTTCTGAAACCTGACAGGTAGGAAAGCTGTTTAAGCGATGGACGACTGACTGTGTGTTGGCAAAATTAAATTTTTTTTAGGTCCCTAGACGGAAATAGTCGGTGTTGCAAACCAGGAATATCGGTTTAAATTTATGTATATTTTCTATGTGAAGGGGCATTATACCCCCTATACAATGGGTAACATTCTATAGAATATATTAAATAATATATCTCGGAAACTATAAATTATATGGACTGCAAAGACAAGTATAACACTTTCACTTGTACATATTCCATTTTTTAATTAGATAAATATTTATTTGGGTTTCACACGGAATGGCAATCTTTTATATACCCTCTATTACACCTAATATTATGGGAGGGTATAAAAACCAAAGTTGACAACTTATTATATCGGTAGAGAATGTATAGTTTCAATAAATTGGTTAACGTGGTAGTTCGCTACGCGCAAACTGTCAAGTAGAGTCTATGATTTTTTTTCAAATAATAGTTTTGTTAAATTAAATTTAATTAAATTAAAACTTATTAGTTTCGGTTGCCAACCTTGATAACAGCATTCTTTGTGAAATATAAAGTTCCTATTACAAAAAAGTATGAGAAACAGTTTTTCTTCTCATGTTTTCTTTTTCAAGGCCGGAGCACATAGAATCCGTCATGCATTATCCGCCGTCATTTTCAACTGACAGCTTAGTTGATATACAATAACTTTGTCCCATTCGGTACGTCACCGTCAAGCCAAAGTACCAAAGTTATTTGACAACTATCAGATGATTTTTACTTTAGCTTTTTGTGTTGTGTGTGGATTTAATATCCGTTTACAAAGTATTTATGATGTCCGCTTTCTCGGTTGTCACGTTAATAAAAATGGCGACGGATAACATATGACAGATTCTATGTTCTCCGGCCTTCAGGGTGTTTAGAAGTTCACTTTGTCGATCACTGTATTTTTTCTTTAATTATTCATTTGTGTAATTTACCATAATAAAAGGTTAATATTGGCTGATGTTTAAAAGTTGCCAGATAATGAAAAAGTTACACACTAAAATACAAAATTGTTGTGTGTATTTTGAAAATCACTTTTCATTAGGACTTTAACAAAAAAAAATTAAACATTATTACGTAGACGCATTTAAAATTTGACATTTAGATACTTTTGTAGATCTAAAGAAAAATTTGCAAAATTTTCAGTTAATTTCGATACAAGAAAAGAAAATTAACTTTAGAAACAGTTTAACTAAAAAGACCCAAATCATGTAATTCGTTCTAAAACAAATACATATTTATGATAATCTCTGAGCAGCTAAAAAAAATCTCTTTTACTATATCGACTTTAGCATCTTTTGGCGGTGTGATCAAACAAAAAGTAATTATTATTTATTGTGTTTTTTAGTTGGTAATTTTTAGTTTGAATATGGATTAGCATTTTTTTTCTTGCTTTTTTTATCGGAAGACTTTTAATGTCATCATTGTTTTATCTGTTCCTGTTCTAACTTTTAGAGGATTAAGAAATCATCAATACGTGGCTCTATCTACATCTTCGGGAACATCCTCTAAAAAAAAGCAAAATATAACTAGTAGCACCACAAACGATCATGCGCATCGGTGAACTCCTAAAAGAAACAAGCCGACGTTAGAAAACAATAGAAACGGTCAAAGAACAAAGATATCCACTTTATTAACTACTTGAGATTAGGACTGATAAAGAGATAATCCTTCAGAAGCAGCAAAAAAGTAATGCATATACACACATACATACATACATACATATGTATGTAAGTTTTTTTTTTTATGGGAGAAAATTCAGTAGCTGTGCACGTGTAACAGGCATAACCTCCCCAACAGCCATAAGACAGCATAATTTCCCTCTCTGTACTTTTGTCCAACTCTCTTTCATGGTGTTAAAAAATATTTGTGTGCGAGTGTAATAGATCACAGGTATGGTAACTACAGTATGTCAGAGTTATGTCAAGGGATGTTAATGATACAACACAACAACAACAACAACAATAATAATTAGATGTATGTAAAAGTAAAGCAGATCAGAGGTGAGATGGGTCGTCGGTACGTTGCTTTTCTTCATCGTGTTTGTTATTGTCTCTTTCGTATTATTATTCGAAAATGAGGTGAGATCAATAGCAGGCTTATCTTAAATGAAACGATGCCGACGTATATTTTCTTTTGAAATTTTAAATTCCATTACATGCCTTTACAATGATCAAAGCGCAAAAAACACTTTCGAAACGCGAAATAGATCACTTGCCGTATTAAAATGTTGATGTTGAAACATCAAAGAGGGATTATTTTTCTCCATAATCATTGAAGCGAATTTTTAATCCAAATTGGTATTGGCTTTCATTAAATATTAAATATACATACATATGTATACATGAATAAATTTCTTTTGTTGTTTTTTCTTCATTCGATAAAAGTGCACCGCCATTGTATACGAGTGCGATTTAAAGAACGTACACCAGTCCTTTGTTCAGGCACAAATGCTACAACTTGCTAGAGCAGGCTTTAGCGTCATCACCATCATCGACACTCTCTACTCCGGCACTTTTACAAAAGATTAGTGTGAAGAATTGTAAGTTTTTATTAAAAAGAATTTTACGCTTTTCTCAAATAATTGATATGTTCTTGTTTAGAATTGGAGGGTTTCTTTTTGTTTTTTTTTTCACTTTAACTGATTTGTTGTGCTACTGTACGAATAGTACAAATAAGCAATTGTTTTTCCTAAAATAAATTTTTTTTGTTAAATTGCAATAAAATGTTGCTTAAAAGTTTTATTTTGATATATTTTTATTAAGTATATAGTATTTTATATCTAATAAAAAAAACTGTATGAATTCTGAGTCCAGCCAATTGCTGCTTTAATTTATTATCTAACCTCCTGCTCCCGGCCTAAATCGGCAGTATCACGTCTCCTTAATCGAATATAACCTCGACTATTTAAGATGTTACGAGTTGGTGGATTTGGCTGGGATTCAAGTTTCGTTAGAAAGGATGACACATGTTTTGCTATCACCATTTTAACAATGAGCACTATCAGAACTTTGTGTATATGAAAATTTATAATGTAACATGGGGCTGTAATTAAACGTAAAATTTTGTTTTGACGACTTTAAATCTTTTTCACATTTAAAGCTAAAGCTGTGCCCCATAATTTAATTCCATAGCTCCAAATCGATTTTGAAATAGAGTTGTAAAGTATTAGTTCATAGTCTTAACTTAGTGTAGAATTTCCAACTATTCTATCTATAACTGAATTGCCTTTAGCTTCATTTGAATCAACTTCCTACGTGGTGCGGCGATCGAGATAGAAACATAAATGTTTGGGGTTTATTTGATTATTAATTTAAATAGAGAGAGGGACATAATCTCTACTTAATGTGAATGTTATGTGTATTTATATTTCTGTTCATTAACATTTAATCTCCATGTTCATAGCCATCCTTTCAACTTTAGAATATGTTTCTGTAAAAGTTTAGACGTTTCCTCAGAATTTTTGTGAACACTTAAGAAGTCGTGTTATCCTATGAATATAAATATTAGTTGGCATATCAGAGGTATATATTTAATATACATAAAGTTGGTCCCAATGTGGGACTTTAGCCTTAGTAATCTGTGGGAAACTTTAAAGATTGCCTTTCCTGAGCCTAAAACAATATATTTCTGAGAAAATGTTTGTAAATCAAAAATCAAATATTTATCAAAAATCGATACTTAATGAAAAATTTTAAACAAATATACAATTTATCGAAATATTTCGAAAAAAATTAAAAATTTATTGAAAATTCTTTATAAATCGATGATTTAAAAATTTTTTTTTATTACCAATAATTTTCCGTAAAAAAAAAAATAGAAATAACTACAGCAAATAATATTTTTTAATCGATATTTTATTAAAATTTTGCTATAAATAATTTTTTATACATCAAGACAATATCAAAAGTTTGCTCTCGATAAAAAATTTGTTTTTAAAAAATCTTCATTTAATCGATATTTTGTTTGAACTTTTGCATTTAATAAAAATTATTAAATTTTTTTTTTATTTATAAATATTGTACTTCTTGTAATTTTTTTACAAATTGAATAAAACTTTCTACAAATCTGAAAGTCAGATTTTTAACATTTTTATTTGCAAATTAAAAATATTTTTTAAACAAATTAACATATTTTTTGAAATTTTGTTTAAATCAAAAGTATATCCAAAAATATTATTATATATAGAAACATTTTCTTTAAACTGAAAATTCAACATTTATATTTATAAATCGATATTCTTTTTCAAACCGAATGTTTTTAAAAAAGTTTCGAAAAATTTAAAACTGATAAAAAAGTTTACCTTTTTTGATTGAGTCCCCCACTCGCCTTTATTATGCGGAGACTTTCTCTATGTTACTATCTGGAAAATGCATTCTTTGTATAATTTCAAATTGCCTTATATGTATCTTTGTCAAATTAGTCTCCACGTGCGCAACATTGTGCATTCTGGCAACACTTATGCCAACCATGGCAACACTCGCACAAAAAATTTTACTTTGTCAGTAATAACACTGCTGTTATCCACTAATAGCACCTTCACCTTTTTCTATTATCACTTAAGCCCACTTCACATTGTATAACTGAGTAATACGACATGTCAAAAACTCAAATAAAATGAGAAAGTATAAAAGTGTGAAGACAATATGTTTGGAAATGTCAAAAAATACGTATAAATGCTTGACAGTCGTATGAGCATTTACACACAAGAACAAGATTTAGTCGAACAAAATTAGCTTATTGGTAAGGAGGCAAAGAAAAATGTTTCTGCTTTTACAAAATCCAATGAAAATCTTACGACTTGTATAATAGTCTGAAGCCAGCTTTAACTATTGCAAATATTTACACATAAGTGAAGGGCTTTATTACGTAATTAAGGGGGTTGTTTAGTTAAAAATTTCATTTAAATCCGCTTAAACGTATTAGCGTTTACAGTAACAAATAGCACATTAATTGTAGTTATAGGACTTCCATTTTTGCATTTTTTGTTTTAATTAAGAATTTATTTAAAAATTGTCTGTTAAAAATTAATTTAAAAAAAATTGATTAAAGGTAACAAAAAAATAATAATAATAATAAAAAAAAATCTGTGTAGTCAATATAATATTGAAATATCGCTCAAATCATTTTAGAATTTCAGAAGAATTTACAACAATTTTTAGAATAACATAAATCAATAACAAACTTAGCATAAATATATTTTTAACCATCAAAGAATATTTTTGTATATTTTTTTTTTGTATTAAAACTAAAAATTTTCTCACCAC
>NDXZ01006892.1:0-10615 GCA_003055125.1 Paykullia maculata | reverse complement strand
GATAGTCTCAAAGGAACATTAGGCTAAATTTTTTGGGAAATTTTGGGTTCCACGCTTACTTTTCACCTATATACGTAAAAGAACAAGCTTGATGATAGACTAACTAACTGATTTATTATCGTACAGTCCAAACAAATAAAGCTAAAGACATGAAATTTGGCAGTGGGTTCACCAACCGCTGTGTAGACCAACTAAAAGGGGATTTTTAGAAATTCAAAATTTAGGGGGTAATAAAGGGTAAAATCTTATATCTGCTAAACTAAACAAGATACACACAAAATTTAAACACTCCTAAAAAAATATGAATACGTTTTTAGGTCCTTTTTTGGTAGTTCGTACTTATAGGGATAAAAATTGAGTTACTTGAAATTTGGACTGTTTGTACGTCTCCCGTTGTACAGATCCGCTAAGAAGGGATTTTTGGAAATTCAAATATTTTTGTGGTAAAAATGAGGGAAAAATCGGTAACCTTTAATCTGCTAAACAAGATACAAATAAAATTTAAAAAGAATTAAATTCTACTCAAGCGGTGGAGAAGTAGCTGTCTACGAAAATACTGGATGCATCAAATTTCCCACCAATTTTTGCACTATCGTTAATTCACAAAATGCTTTTATTGGCCGCATACTTTCCGATGTACGCACACAATACATAAGTCATGCGTGGCTGGCAGAAAGAACTATTTTGGCAGCGAAAAATGTGGACGTCGACGATTTAAACTTACAGATACAGCAGTCGTTGCGAGGCGACTTAGTATCATAAAATCGATCGATACAGTTAGCGATGTAAACGAAGCTGTAAATTATCCAACAGAGTTTTTGAACTCTCTAGATTTGCCACGCATGCCACCACACCTACGATTGAAAGTTGGATCTCTGGTTATTCTTCTTCGGAATTTAACACACCACGGCTGTGCAATGGCACACGATTGGTCTTTAAAAAATTGATGAAAAACGTTATGGAAGCCACCATTTTGAATGGTAAATTCCGAGACGAAAATGTTTTGCTGCCACGAATTCCGACAATTCCCACAGACGTCTTAATTGAATTCAAACGTGTTCAATTTCCTATTAGATTGGCATTTGCAATGACAAACAATAAGTCGTAAGGCCAAACAATGTCTGGTTGCGGTTTAGATTTGGGCACACCATGTTTTTCACACGGACAATTATGCGTGGCATGCTCTCGCGTAAGCAAGACATCGAGCTTATTTGTGTTGGATAAAGACGGACTGAAAAAAATATCGTACACTCAATTGCTCTTCGTAATGAATATGGATTATCTTTGTTTGATTTTCAGACTTCAGGATTTATGTTTAACTTTTGAATATGTAACGAACAGAAATAAATGGCTATTGGCTTTCTTTTCATCGCCGATCATGGTATACACCATTTCATTCCTCTTTCTGATATAGATCCCATCCCACACATTTACATTCGTTATTTTTTAATTAAAAACCAAAATATTCACTAGAAATAAGTAATACGGCAAAACAACGTTTTCCGGGTAAGCTAGTAATATATATATTCTGTTAATTGATGAACTGACGTCTACATAATGTTTACCCACTTCATTGATTTATACATTTTATTCCTATTATATATTATTGTCAATTACTGAAGGTAATGTGAATTCTCTAATTTTTTCCCCTATTTTTACTCTTAACCAAACGTTGGTTATATTTGTTATAATTTTTACTCTGACTGGTCTTCACAGTCGGAATATTTTTAAATGTTAATGATATTAAGAAATTCTTTACTTCTCCTTTGTATTAATATCATCTTTAATCTTATTTGTTGATAATTAATTTTAATTTCTCTAAAGTAGGGTAGATAAATTCCTCAACTTGTTCTGTATACAGGTTGTATGTTTCAGCGGGATCTTTATTTATTTATTAAGTCTATGGATTACAATGCTTACAGACAATTTTAAAATAACAATAACAAAAATTTAAAAATAGTATGAAATTAAATATGGAAAATGACAAAAACACAAATAAAACAAGAATATATGGATAAAACCAAGAGACAAAATGATAATTGTTAAGATAGAGAATAATGTCCCTCTTTACAGTATCCAAACTCTTATTGAAATCAATGACGTGATAAAACTAGTTAAATTCAACACAAACGCGGCAAAATGGATCCGAATTAGCATAATTGGTGCGAAAGTATTCAACAGTGAGGAATTGATAATGTCTTGAAAAGCGTTGAGGTGTATTTAGGTTGATTTTTCTGATAAGGAATTCCGAATGTAAATTTTCAGAAATAAGGTTTAACAAAAATGTTACATTGAGCATTTTTCTACGGCTTTGAAGTGTTGGAAACTTCACAAGTGCGAGACGGTTTTTATAAGACGGTATTTGAATACTATAATTCCATCCAAGTCCACGAAGGCAAAATAAAAGGAACTGCTTTTGAACAGATTCAACAAAATTAGAGTGCACATTGTAGAAAAGATCCCACACAACAGATGCATACTCAAGAATAGGTCTTACCAGTGATGTGAAGTGTTGTTTTGTTGTATATGGGTCAGAAAACTTCTTAGCCTAACGTTTGATAAAGCCAAGCATAACAGTTGCTTTACTAAATGTTGTTGATATATGATTTGGAAAATCTAATTGTTTATCCAATAAAATACCGAGATCGTTAAAAGTTTGAACCATTTCCAACTGCATGTCATTTATAACGTACAAACCATTAATAGGAAGGGACCTCGAAAATACCATATATTTACATTATTTAGCATTAAGTTCCATTAAGTTTATTTTACACCATGTTGAAAAGTTATCAATATCTAATTGAAGTATAGCTTGATCACATGGATTATTAAAAGAAATCAATAATTTAATATCGTCAGCATACATTAAAGATTTCGAGTACTGAAGAGCTTCTGCAAAATCAGTTATGAATAGCGTGAACAAAAGTGGTCCTAAATGACTACCTTGCGGCACACCAGATGAAACATTTATAACGTTAGACAGATCGTCACGAAATTTAACACACTTTTTGCGGTCTTTTAAAGGTTTAAATGCTTTACTGAAATCTGTATATATAGCGTCTGTTTGTTTTCCATTTACGAAGCCATCATTAACAAAAGTTGTTAGTTCCAGCAGATTTGTAATTGTTGAGCAGGATTTACGAAAACCATGTTGCTGAGATTATAAAACAGAAGATACTGGATGTGACAACATATCAGTAATGTGCTTTTCGAATAATTTTGGAATTGAACTTAATTTAGCTATACCTCTATAATTTAAGATAACAGATTTACTTCCAGACTTAAAAATTGGTGTTATAAATAATTTTGCCAAGCATCGGGAAAATACGCTAATTGAATTGATTTGTTGAAGAGGATAGTTAACGGAGTACAAAGGAGATCAGCACAATATTTTAATACAAGGAAATGATATGGAAAGGTTCAAGATCTTGCAAAGCGTGTCCTCTTACTGGAATTTACTGTTTATATTTTTATAAAACAGCTGCTACAGCTTTTATTTTCTTACTAGTTTTCCCTTTAATTAGGTAATGGTTAGCTAAAATCCTACGGACCTAGTTTATTAAACCTTCTTCTTATATCTTAAAGTACCGTAAATAATTTGGTCCATGGATTTCATTACGTGGTTGACCATCATTTAACAGTTATTCATTTTCCTACAAAATCTCATCTTTCATTTCAAGAACACAGAGGATTCCAGTCTCCTGGACATTTAATGCCTTGTTTGTGTCAGAATAATCAACTGTAGGTATGGTGAACAATCCTGTCCTCGCAATTTATTTGATTTACTTAGGCTGTTCACCAATATACAGCACTCCGCGTGTCGTTGATTATTTATTACGAAAGGGGAAGGGAATGACCGTTCTGTGATCCTGAGCATTTCTTTCGTATTTGTTGATGCAGGTATTTTTATGGGCAATGAAAATTCTTTGGGTCGGATATATCCGTTTGTCAAACTTTGGATAGATTTTCATCCACATTGAGTAACGATAGCTTAGCAATACGATTCTATCTATATTTATTCATTATCAGTTTTGTTATTATTCATTATTTGCTGAGTTATATTTTTTTATTATTACTAAGATACATTTTTATTGATAAAGGAAAAGAAAATTATTAATTTAAATCTTATTTTAATGATAAATTTTTATTCATTATTAGAATACATTTGTCGTGGTATTCTAGATTTGAAATTGTATTGCTGTTTTATTGGTATTCTGATCGTTTCTTCGTTTATAATGGATGATACATACGCGCAGAATTCACAACTTAGCTTATTGACCAATCCAGTTCATTAAATATCTCTTACATCAGATGGTGTTTTGCTTGACTAACTGTCCCCCTTAATATCTTTTCCTTCTTTTAGACTTACTGTCCTTAGTTAAGATAACCCTATAAGTATAATAATAATTTGATTAATGTTATCTTAAGAATTTGGCAAGAATAACCATTGATTATTCTTTCCGAAAGGAGGAGGTGTAGTGTGTTTGACTAACCGATGTTACCATGCATTATGCATGTAACTCGATGCCAACACTTTGTTGGCATATTTGTCCACACCACAAAAATCATAAAAATGGGGAACTATTCTGAGAGTATGGCGACACTGGTCAAATGAATCCCTATATCCCAATATATAATATAAAAATGAGGTGCAAAATTGTTTGTTTGTTTGTAACGCAGTCGGGCCCAAACGGCTAAGCCGATCTTTATGAAATTCGGCACATTGTTATTTCTCATCTTGCAAGGAACTATAGGCAATATATTTTTTTAAAATTTTGGGTGGGCGTGGCACCTCCCATACAAATCTTTTAGATTTGATCGTATAACTTGAAAACTTATAAGCTTAAAGTCTCCAAACTTTTTGTAGGCTATGCCATAAGTAATGAACATAATAAGACTTAAAATGCACTTGAAGGAAAAAGAGGGCGTGGTACCGCCCATATAACTCAAACACATTTTTTAACATATCATGAGAACTGTTACAGCTACAGTCTCGAAATTTTGTACGATTTCCTCTCATCTCATACTATTCTTCCTATTTGAGCCAAAAGTTGTGGGTATCGGACAAAGCAACTCAACTACGTTTTATGGCAAGTCTTGATAACTATTACAGCTGTGAACTTACAACTTTGTACGACTAACTCTAACTCTATCGAACAAAGGCGTGTGACACCATCTACACAACTCAAAACCATTTTCGCCGTACTTCTTGAGAACTGTTTTAGTTGTGGTTTTAAACTTTTGTACAATTAACTCTATTACCATCATTCCTATTTGAGCCAAAAATTGTGAGTATCGGAGGGGTGTGGCACCGCCCATAAAACTCAAATAAGTTATATGACATATCCTTAAGAACTTTTACAGCTGTGAGTGAGTTTCGGACAAATGGGTGGGGCACCGCCCAAACAACTCAAAACCACTTTACGACATTACTTGAAAACTGTTATAGATATGGCCTCAAAATTTTGCACGATTAGCTCTTACACCATTTTTCTTAATAAATCCAAAAGTTTTTATGATAGAATCAGGGGGTGTGGCACCGCCCCTACAACTCAATTACATTAAGTTGCCTATCTTGAAAACAGTTATAACTTTATTGTCAAAATTTTGCACGATTAGCTCTCATACCATTTTTCTTAATCAAGCCAAAAATTGTTAGGATCATGTCAGGGGGTGTGATACCGTCCATGCAACTCAAATACATTTGGTGACATATTTTAAAACTGTTATAGCTATGTTCTCAAAAGTTTTCACGATGACCTCTCATACCATTTCTATGTATGGCACCGCCCATACAACTTAAATACATTTTATGGCATATCTTGAAAACTGTTACAGCTATGGTCTCAAAATTTTGTACGATAAACTCTCATACCATTTTTCTTACTCAAGACAAAAATTATTATTATTAGCTCAGGGGGTGTGGCACCGCCCATATTCAGGCAAATGCTGAACAAGTCTGAAATTTTGAAATTGTTCATAATCTTTAAAGAAATTTTATGAAAAAAAATTTCAATTTACCAAACCATAAGCCGAATTATTTCTTAAGTCATATTTACACGCTTTCATTGCATCTACAATATATAAGTAAGTAAAATCATTTTCACCTACAATGAAAGAATGCTACCACACTTGCTTACAAATAAACTTTTTGAACAGGACATTTTTTATGTAAAAGAAATTAAAGCGAAAGCCACAATCTAAAACGTTGAATGGCCTGGAATAACTCAAACCCAAGAGCAGTGGAATATGTTTGGTGTAGAGCTTGTAACAAGTATCAGGACTCAAAATTATAATCAGAACATACAACTCAAAGCAATGCATTGATATACATAGACTTCTAGATTGCTCAAAAACGCAATACATTTATGATAACCTCAAGATAGACCATATCTCGTGGATAATGAAAGCACCCAGTGGAGTTATTTACCTTAATGGTAATAAATATGGTGCAGAATATGAGCAAAAACTATGTACCTTGTGCAACTAACGGGAAAACGAAACTTTTACACATTTTTTTCTCAATATGCCCAATACTAAAGGAGTTTAGAATTCGGTATCTTCGAAAGGAAATCCTAAATTAGACTGAGACGATAGATATTCTAAATGGTGTTGAAAAAGACGACTGGAAAAATATGATAAAATATTTAAAATATGCCTTAACATATAGGAACTATATAATAAATGAATATACATAGATTATAATATGTAGATAAAGTAGGCGGACAGACGTTTGAAACAAACGTTGTCGTTAACTAACCACTTAATTTTTATTAATTTCTTCTTATTATAATAAGGTTATTCACGGTAGGCTGATTATCGGCTTATATGAGTATAATATTAAAAATAACTTCTGTGTACCGTGAACACCCTTTAGTATTGGTTATCTGATAACTGACTATAAAATAATATATGTATGTGTTTCTGAAATTGAATTTATTGAAGGTGTGTTGTGTGCAATTTATTACTTGCAAATATCAAAGCTCTTCATATCTATATACACAGTACACACCGACCAGCGCAACGCTGTCATTAATGAAGAAATGGATGAACAGTTGAAGGATAAAACGGCAATCAGATTTTTTTGACGAGGAGAGGAGCTGTATGTACCAAAATCCATTCATTGGCGAGATAATGTGCTCAGCTGTGTCGACAAAAGTCAATTCGTTCGTCTTGTAAATATTTTTTATATGATATAGTTTTTCAAGGCCCAAGCTCTCACTTGCAACTTCCCGTGGATTTGCAGCTATTAATTGTGCTGTACCGTTTAGGTTTGTCGGGAGTAAGTGCTTCAGTACGAAAAATAGGAACAACATTTAGAGTCAGTGATGGAGGTACTCTAGCTAAAAAAAACAATTTTAAGGAAGTTGCCATAATACATTCACTGGCCGAACGCAGCAGAGCGGTAGCAACTTGTGGCTCAGACATTCGATGAGCTACTATATTATTTTGGTTATATTGACGGAAGCGAGATTAAGCTGGCAAAAAACCTAACGACAATCATGAGATATATTTCTCCCGCAAGAATTAATTCTCCTTTAAGATACAAGTAGTGTGTGACCATATGGTACGCATACTACATGCAGAAGTGGGTAGTCCGGAAAGCTACCACGATTCTAAAGTATTTAAAAAATTGTATATTGGAACAAATACCACACGCTTATTTAGTGGAGAATAATGGATCCAGGTGATTCTGCATACCAGCTGTCAAAACACCTGATAGTACCAATTTTACCTCAATGAATATTAAAAAACAAGCTGCATTTAACAAAAGACAGCCAATTCCGCGTCAGGGTAGAAAATTGCTTCAGAATTCTTAAGGAAAATTTTGCAGTTTGAGAGAAATGCAGATTAATACAAAAGACAAAGAAAGTCAAGTATTTTTTAATACGACTTGAAAGAGGAGGTCACGAAAGTGTAGACCAATACAATACTAATACTCTTGATGCACCTACGCCTGAGCTAAAAGGACAAGCTTTGTATAACATAATTTTAATTTCCAACACTGCAAATAATAAAATAAGCAGATAATTTAAAAACAATAGTATGGGTCGGGAAATGTTGATTTTTTTTTTCAATTTATTTTGTTATTGTTGATATAATCACAAAAGCGTTTAAGCTCATAACCTGCCTACCGTGAATAACCCAATTGTTTAAATTTCTAAATAATTTTATTTATTTTTGTGGTTTCCAAATAATAACATAGTACAATAACACTGTGTGCCAAAAAAATATTTTTTGGAAAGTACACAGACTTGGCTATATAAGTTCAATAGTACTACTTGAGCTGAGTGAAACGCTTGCCCCGTTTTGGAATATTAGTTCGCGTTTTGATTTTATTGGCCTCAGCTATTGGAACACTTGGTGAATTTTCCGAAAAATGGTACCATAACCCTTTAGCCAATAACTCATTCAGACTTGGTGATAGCGTTTTAATATATTCGGAAAAGTTCTGGGTAAGTATCTAATGAATAAACCTTTTATCATTTTATCACCGAAAAATTTTTTTTTTGTTTTTTAAGAAAATGCTACCGCCCATACAACTAAAACTTATTATACGCCATATTTAAAAACTGTTACATCTATGGTCTCAAAATTTTGTACGATTAACTCCTATATAATTTTACTTTCCCGAGTCAAAAATTATAAGGATCGGATCAGTGGGTGTGGTACCGCCCATAAAACTGTAACATATTTTACGCCATATTTAGGAAACCATTATATATATGGTCTCAATTTTTTATACGATTAACCCTTACACCACTTTACTTTTCCGAGCCAAAATTATAAGGATCGGAGCCGGGTGTGCGGTACCGCCTATACAACTCAAATACATCTTATGACATATCTGATGAACGGTTATACGCCATATTTAGGAAACCGTTATATCTATGGTCTCAATTTTTTTACGATTTACTCTTATACCACTTTACTTTTCCGAGCCAAAAATTATATGGGAAATCAAACATACTTTGTCTTGTCTCAAATTTTTGTACGATGAATTTTTATATAATTTTTCTTTTTCGTGCCAAAAATTTTAAGAATCAGAGGGGGGGCGTGACACCTCCAATAAATTTTATTTGATATGTTAAATATTCTTATATCAATGGTTTTAAATGTTGTAGGATTAACTCATACCATTTCTCATATGCGGCCAAAAATTTGCAAAAATCGGATCAAGGGACTTGGCACCGCCAATAGAGCTCAAATACATTTTATGACATGTTATGTCTACGATCTCAAAATTTTGTACGATTTACTATAATATAATTTTTCTTATTCGATACGATTATTTCTAATACCGTTTTCCATAGGCAGCAAAAAATTAGCAAAATCGGAGCAGGGTGTTCGGCAATGTCCATGCAAGTTTTTATATTATTTACGATATTTGAGAAACTACAATAACTGTAACCTTAAACTTGGTGTAACTCTCTTTGGTATCTGTAGGGGTGTGGCACCTACTCCCCAACCCAAATAAATTACTTTAAAAATATTGAGATCTGCTATATCTTTTGCATCAAACCTTTGTACCATTAACTATAATATAACTTTTCAAGAAAATATTGCCTTGAGCAGGGGGTGTGGCACCGCCCATGAAAAAAAATTGCTTCCTATTTGTTCTCATTTTTTCTATGTTACCTTGGCTACTAACTATCAAAAGCGCTTGATTCTGGGTGGAAGTATTGTTGCATAAACAAAACAGCAATTTTTGCCAAAAAATATATTTAAATATAGCGCGTGTTAGATGCACAGTATGACAAAAAAAATTTTAAAAAGATATGCACGTGTTTCCACTATTTATTGTGGCAGGCCGAATTTCATGAATTTATTGTTTCAATTCTGTGTTTTTTCATATACACAGTATGTTTTACTCTAATATATACATACATATATAAAAATATTCCTGTAGTTCTTATAAGGAACACAGGGGTTTATTCTAATAGACCTGTTAAACTTGTGTATTAGAAAAATAGAATCAAAACTGACCTTTAAACTTAAAAAGCGATTTTTTCAAAATCTGAGTAGGGTAAAGCAAGTTGCCCAGCAGATAAAATATTCAATAGTAAATACCTATAATTTTTATGTCAATTTCTCCGTGTTGGAGTTTGTGTAGTCTCCCATCGGACGCGTCCCCAGGTGGCGGATAGGAGGGGCGTCTACTAAAACTCTCCCACTGGAACAGTTTTAATAGATGCTGAGCTAGCCGGTGTGTATAGTGATACTTTTCTCGCAACGGGTCACTATGCACCTCGACAAAGCCGGGTTTATTTGCTTGGGTATAGGGAGTATGAGAAAACGGCAATGAGCAGAGTGATACGTGCTTAACAGTAACACAGATGGCCAATCGGCCAAACCCAACCAGTCTGCTACTTGTAGCACAAACAACCACGACAGCGATGTGCCTCTGCCCGTCGTGGCAAGCACCTCTAAAGCTGCCCAATCCCCTGCCGTTTCGGCCAACTCAACAAACGCTGCGTGTATCTCCGCAGCATCCTCTGACACATCTGTGTAAACCATCCTCGGTGAAAACGGGGATGGCAGTAAACAGCGCAAGGCGCTCACCGAAAAGCAAGCGGCCATACGCATAATAGAAAGACATGAGGGTAAACCGGTT
>NDXZ01006881.1:7431-17580 GCA_003055125.1 Paykullia maculata | reverse complement strand
CTTAACACATGTGTGTGTGTGAAGGGTATAATAAATGTTTAAGTAAGAATGAAACTGTATAACAACACTAGTGTTGGGCAGCCATATATACGTGTGTGTGTGTTTGTGTAATAGTTTCAATTTGTAGAAAATGCATAGGTAGATTTCCGTTTAAGGAAAATCGGAAACTTATCAAACAGCTTACACTCATGCATACACAAGTTCAACTTTATATTTATTCTAAGTGTTTTAGATATACATATATATATATATATATATATATATATATATGCATGTGTGTAAGTGAGTTTTGACTTAAAATAAAATAAATTGCACTTTTTCTTACCCTCTTACAATTTCTAAATTATTGTAATTTTCTTCTCTGCTTCTTAGTTTGCTCTATGTTGTCTTTTATTATTTCTACTCCTTCGTTACTACTTCTAAAAGCATTCATTATACGGAAGTAGATAAAAGTATACCTCTTTGAAATATTCCAACATCATACCAGAAAAGGAAGAGGAACTATATAAATTCATGTTTATAAGTGTGTTTGTGCACATTTGCACATTTTATCTAACTCTATTTGTTCATACATTTGTTTTCTAGCAATTTTAGTACTTAAACTACTTCCAGGTATTCTACATTAGTTGTAACCTTTATGGCTTTTGTGTTAGAAAAGGTACATCTTGTGTACATGTAGAAGCATGTAGGCAAAAGTACACAATTTAACTGACCGAAATGATTATTTATTGCCGGAAAAGTCAGACTTTTTTCTGCTTACATTAGAATTCAAAATGTATTTGTTAGTTTTATTGCTTTTATAGATTTTCACGGCATTTAAAATGAATTTCAATATTAAATTAAGTAAGTTCTTTTTATTTGTTTTTGTTTGCCAGTTATAATTTTTGTATTAAGTTTTCTATCGACAGCTTATGTTTTACATAAATTTAAAAGATGACACATATTTTCTGCAGAAAATTTATCGATAACTTAAACTCTTCATTAAAAATTTTCTGACAGCATACTTTTCTTTAAAAAGACTTTGTACTTTATTGAAAACTTTTGTTTTCCACTCGTTGTCTGGCTGCATAGCGTTTCTGGCATTACAAAAAACTACATGTTTTAATCAAATGATGTTAAATTATATTTAGTAAAATTAATAACAAAGAAAGGGAAAAGATTTTTTGTTGTAATTTTTATTAAAAATTGTATTAAAATTTGTTTTTATACAAAACATTAACTACTTATGTAAAAAATAATTACGCACTGAGTTTTTTCTTTTGCCCTACGCTTTGTCAAGTGCATATTCTATACGAAAATTTTCATCAGGCTATCAATGTCAAAATCAAAAATCAAGTCAAAAACTTTTTTTTTTCTTTACAAACAGACACGTAAACGTTGGAGTTGAAGGTATATTAGAGCCTTTGTAGCACTGACTAAAAATTTTTTTATTTTATTACAATTTACTTTTGAGTCAAGAAAGGCTTCTTTACAAAATACAAAAACTAGAACAATTTAAAAATTGTACTAAATATCTCGAACTTGCCATCCCTGCCACAGTAATGTAACATTGTTTTACAAAGCTGGTGCAAAACACTAATCCAATTTAAAAATACTTATACATATGTACAAGTGCATATTAATTTAAAACATCTAGTTTTTTATCGATCAAAGTCATAAAGTTATAATTTCTACCTCATTTCATATCAGTTTTTGTACTTAATATGTTTTAACCCAACTCCTAAGTAAATTTGAATTAAAGCTCTAATATACAAGGTGGGCCAAAAGAAGTCATCCGGGCCAAAAGAAATCATCCGACAGCAAATGGCGGCCAATGTCAAATGTTTTGACATTTGTGAACTAGACAGATGTAGAATACAAGTGAACAAGCCATGGAGCGATACACTCCCCAAGAACGCGGAATAATCGTGTCTTATTTTTTGCGTAACAATTCGTCTGTCGGATGACTTCTTTTGGCCCACCTTGTATAGCACTAGTGATTGGAAAATATATGTAAATCAAGAGCTAAATTATATGTGATTCTGTTAAAAATTTATCAAACTATTTCGATTCGCCATTTATGTTCACACATTGAGTGGCCTTAAAGGATGTTATTCCTCTTCTTGCAACCACATCTTCTACATTTATACCCATTTACACCAAATAAAAATGTGTGCATAAAAACCCGAAATATTTATGAATGTTTGCAAACTTTATTTCTCCTTTTTGTTTTTGTTTGAGTGAAAAAAATCTATTTTGGTTTCACCACAAATCTCGGCTTAGTACACATTAGAGCCGTTCGTAATAGCAGCTTTTAGTGAAAACAAAAACACACATTCGCACACACATAGCTTTTGGCCTTAACTCAATTGTGCACAGAGTCTTTGGTTGACAATGCATTTGGAAATTTATTGAAATCTGCCAAAGAAAACAAGCATTTATTCACTTTATTTCAAAAGCAATATCTTTTACAAAGAGAATGTGTTTGTGTGTGGGTATGCAAATGTTTTTATGTTTTAAAATTATTACGTTATTTTTGATTTTCTTTTAGGCACATTTTGCTAGTTGAATGAAATGAATCTGTGTACAAATTCAATATTGGAGTTTGGGAGTGTGGAAATTAAAGGTTTAGATACTAACATACGTAGTTTTCTTACGATTTAATGTTATACTGTGAGGCCCATATCTATACTCAAGCTCATATAACTATTAACTCGATACCAAATCAGCCTGCTATATGTAGAGCACTAATCAATTGATAACACTTAAGTTATTAATAAATACAAAATTAATAGGCGGACACTGAAGGAATGGTCGATATACGAGCTGGTATTTATTACCACTTTCGGAATATCTAAATCCATAATGAATACTTTACTTTAGTTTTGATAATAGGAAATAAAACTTCTGCTAGAAATGCTCACGGGACACATCTTAATAGGGTGAATAACGGCACATAATTTGCTCTCCCACATCAACTAATGCAGGTCCTGTTTCGATAAAGGCTATGTTAAGTAGAAAAGATTTTTTTGCGCCTAAGCTTTATTGATTTCTGGAATAAAAAGGTTCCCTACTTCAAACTGCAAGAAAGCTATATTGGCTATTCACCCAAATCTTTTCTTGCATCACGTCACCAGTTCTCCCAGGACTTTTTCTGGTCAAATTATTGACAAAATTATTTCAGGATATAAGCGACGGTTGTGGTTTTTACTTAAATTAGAGATAAAGAATGTTAGTTGAATGACTAAAGCTCGTTGGAAGGTGAAGAAAGAGCTCTCAAGGCTGCTTCTGTCCTGCAATAGAGCCGCTGAAAAAGATTATTGCTATAAGGTAGTTCTCATGATAGTGAAGAACTTTGTAACGCAAAATATCTTTATAAATCTAGTTAATAGCCCCAGCAGTCCTGGCAGCGAAAAGCAAAAAATTGCTTGAGCTCCAAAGCTAGGGGTCTGTTCCAATACTTGTGCAATAATAGAAAAAAATTGCTACCTGTTTTGTCCTTGCAAGACTCATAGGAAGATAGATGAACGCATAACCTACACGCAGCGCAACTAATAAAAATCATTCTACATCTGCGATCTACGAAATTTGACCAATATCTTAGGACAAAGGGTATAAAACCAGCAGAGTTTATCTTGATTATATGAAGGCTGCTCGTGGTAGTAATGGATATAGACTAACCAAATACTTTAAAGTATCTGTTGAGTTAGTGGCAAAAATTAAGAAAACATATGTCAAATAGTATAAGTAATAGCTGTGCAGCAAAATTCGAATGATGCTAACTAAATGATCATTGCCAATCACTCAGAAACGTTGACAGCTGCTATCCAGTGATAAAACTATTTTGTCCAGTAAAGTCATTATGTCAAAATCATACAACACTTGCTTGGTGATATTATTTTAGAAATTCTAATTTCTAAATTACAAGTGAACTTACTTTCAAAAACAAAAAGCATTTTTTGTTTGTTTATTGTTTTAGTATTTTCTCACATATTTCTCCGTCTTAAAGAATGTCCCACTTTAAAATTTGCAAAATTTTTTGAAATATCAAACCATTTTTTAAAAGTACCACGACGTTGTAAAATTAGATTTGGTGATATTAGTTCTTTTCTTTTTGTTTTCTTCTATTTTTTTTACATATACATATATGTATAACATTCGTAACTATCTTTTGTGTCCGTATCTATTTAAATTTATGATTGCTCCATTTCCTGTTTTTTCTCTTCCACTATTCGATATGAATATTTTTCTAGTGTTGGATTTTTTTCTTATTTCTACAAGTGCATCCATATACATATATTTCTTTGTATGGAAAATTTCTTCTCTTCTTCTTTCTCGTTTTTTAAATCACCAGCTAACAGGAATACAATTCAATGGCTGGTGTTTTTTCTTTATGAGCCAGTGACCTGCTTGAGCCTTTTTACATTTATACTTCTTTTTTTTACTATTACACTACACACGTATTTTCTTTTCCAACTTCCACCCTGTTTGGCTGCCATGTCAGTTTTGTTTGATCCAAACAGTAATGGAATGTGGTTTGGCTTTAAAATTCTTCATGGGATTTAGTTTTGACAGTTCAATGATATATTGTTAAATGCACCCTGTAGATTGAAAATAAACACAGAAAAAGAAATTAAAGAGAAAAACTCTACAACAACCAACTATGTTCAAATTAAACAAAAAATCCACCAGCACTGTGTTAAAAAATATAGAAGAATCCATTTCAGTGAGATGGTTAATGTGTTTTAAAGGAGCAGTCGCAAAAAGGAAAAAGCACAATATGATATTCAATACAGAAAGTGAAGTAAGAAAAAAAAATGTTTGTAGTACTTGCTTGTGAATGAAGGGTATTTGAAATTCATAAATCCGTCATGCAATAATTTACTGGTTTTACAAAAATTACAACAACAACAACACAAACTGAACATGAAATGCAAAAAAAAAAAGTTATATTAAATATAGATTAAATTAACAGAAAGATAAATGGTTTTTAAGAATTAAGAAAGATTCTGTTAAATGTAAATTTTCATATTTAGAATAAGGGTGCTAATGGTAGCGAAAATGTAGAAAAAATGGTAAACTCTAAGATTTAATAAAAGTTTTTAAGTACTTAGTGCATAAATCATAAAAAGAACTTGTTTATTTCTGATAAAAGGTGTTGTTCTATATAAGCAGTGCTTACTTGAATCAAATATACTAAATGATAAATTTCCTTCGAATGCAAATAAATAATAACAAAAAAATTAATTTTTCCAAAACTCGCTTCAAACAAGAACATTTGATGTCGATAAAGAATTTATATACAATTTGTTTAAAAAAAATTTAAAACCCAAGAAAAATCGATCAAGTAAAATTTATCGAATTGAAATTTTGCTGTAAATTTACATAAATAGAAAGTGTTTTTTAAAATTTTTAAAGAAAAATATATCAATTTTTTTTATTTATCAGAAATATTTTTAGAGTTTTCGAAAGGAGAGAATGCGACTACCATTCAATGACTTTTGTAGAAGCCGTCTTAACGCAGAGAAAGAGAAAACCATGCATCATCTTATTTGCTCCTGCTCTGCACTAGACGATGTCCTGGAGACATACTTTGGCCAAGAAGATTCGTACGAGCCTAGCATCCTTCATCAGAGATTGCGGCTGGTTCAGCGACCGTAACCTTAACGGACCAATCTCTGCTGTGACAGGCTAGCCCGAATACTTGGGATCTGACACTGTCCCTTGGGTCTTTTTCTAATGTCTCTTTTTCTTTTATTTTTCCCCTTCTTCACTTTACAGGTAACACAAAGGGGCCGTATGAATCGGACCTACTTTCCACTGCTGCCTGTTCTACCTTTCCCAAAGGGTTTTTTTTAAATTCCAATTTTTTTCAGTATTCATATTTTTTTCTTTCTTTTATTTTATAAAGAACATTTTTCCGAGATTTTTAATAATTTTTTTTTAAATAACTAATTTCGTATAACAAAAAATCTTTAAAATTTTTCTGTAAAAAATTAAAAAAAAATCTTTAAGACAATTAATTTTAGTTTAATTCTGGCTCAAGTTCATTTTTAAATTTTCAAAGAAATTTTATTTTTTTTTATATTTGTGATAATTAATGAATAATAATTTGAAAAGTAAATTTTGCCGACACTAGCCGAGTGGAATGCATTTTCGAAACCAGCTACGGTATTCATCATCAGCACTCTTTGATCGGTGGTTAGTGTTGGATGTAAATATCATCTATTTAACTCACAGTTTATTCGGAAATAGGGTATGATGATTGCTTGTTGCCTATACATATTCATATTTCCTACTACTTAATGGGTGAGAACGAAATTTACTACAACAACTATTTTCTACTTTTCATTTTATATTATTATTCTTTAATATCACTAGTTTTATCCTGCTCTAGCCAGAAGAATAATAATATAAAATGAAAAGTAAAAAATAGTTGTTGAAGTAAATTTCGTCTTTTTATGCTTATATCTCAGCCGGTTATTAATGGATCTTACCAGTTTTCAATACCGATTTTTTCGAAAGCATTTTCAAAAGTTCGATACCACATACAACCCTAGGTGACCTATGGGAGCTACGTAAACTTGATTTCAACATACACACGGACAGACGGAGAGACGGACAGATGGACAGACGGACATGGCTAAATCGACTTCCCTATCTATAAGGATCCCAAATATATATACTTTATAGGGTCGCAAATGAATATTGAAGAAATTACAAACGGAATGACAAACCTATATATACACTTAACACATGTATGTGTGTGAAGGGTATAAAAAAGTAAATTTATCGCAAAAATCGCACCGAAGGGTAAGCATAAAATTTACCCACATTTTTATGTTAAATAAAATTTTCTAATAAAATAAAAAAAATATGTAATAAATAAATAAATGTAATAATACAATAAAAATAAAAGATAAACTGTTTTTTAACACGTGTTATTTCAGTCCCCTAACTCTCCCATATCCCACTATGTGCCAACTAAACATTTTGTACAAATAAATTGTTTCCTCCCGACCAAACAACTTTCAAACCGCATTTAAAAAATCAAAACTCAAACTATTACAAATAAACCTACCAAATAAATTTCATTTTTTGTTGAAGCATTAGTTGCATCTACATTCAAAAAACAGCTTTGTCAAAATTTGCGAAGGTGTCATGTAGAAGTCAGTTTATAGCTTGTGGTTGTGGTCAACTTTGCTGTCCTCTTCTTTCAGTATTTTTCATTTTTTGTCATTTCATTTGAATATGTCGGCGGTGTCAGCAAATTTTCACACTGGTCATTGTAATTAAGCCACAAAATGTTTAACAAAACTACAGAAAATTATATAATGACGCAGACATCAACACTAATACTGCAATACAAACACAGACAAGCATATACATATGTCTATATGTGTATGTGCATATATGTTTTTGCAACTATGTTTATCTAAATACATGTATTTTAGTTATAGGAAGTTGCAGGAAGTAATTCCTTAAAAGGTATAACCAAGCGAAAAAAAGATAAAGGGCATTTAATTGTGGGCACTTAACAGCATGCTTCATTGTGGTTTCTATTACAGATTATGAAGCAAGAAATTTAGAAAATGGTGATTCCGACCGCAAGCAATCATCTATGTTTAAAGGAGAACGGGAATAATTTCAATTAAATCAAATATGATGAAGATTAATTATGTAAGATTGTTTTTCTGTTGATAGATTTCTATGATTTCTCGTTTTCAATTTGAGTAAAAAGTCCATTTATATCCATGTAGAGCTAAAAGCAACTGAAATACTTTGCTTTTTTTTGAATTTTTTACACATAAGTAATTGAAAAACTTTTGATTTAAACACCATCAATTACATTTGTTACAGTGGTACTTTATTTGTTTTGTTTTTTGTCACTCCTTATGTACAGTGGCTAAAACCGTTGAAAATAATTGTAATGGTAAAAATTTTGTTTAACTTAAAAAAATTTTTAGCCATTCTAATACATAATTTGAACAAATAATATTTATCTACCAACTTGTTTTGGCTTCTTAAGCTTTAACACATTTTATATATTTATAGTTTGCAATAAAAAACTTTTTAAAAATTTGCACAACCCCACTGTATTTAATAATTGCAATTAACACTCCCCGTATATTGACATGGTGCTGTTTAAACTTTACTACTCCGCTTAATTCAAAGTTTTTTGTGGCGTTTTTTTTTTGCCCCAAAAAATACTTGGTAATGTTTTCAAAATGCAATTAAAAACATAAAACTAATTTTTCAGCTTGATTTTTGTTGTTTTTATTCTTTGTTGGTTAAATACCATAAATTATATACATGCAGAAGTTTGTACTTTAAAATTCACTTACATTAAAATATATTTTCTATCTTTTGTCTTCTTATGAACACATACAATTACAAACATGCAAGCAATTACCAATAAACTAATTTCGCATTTAGTTAAAATTCTGTAAATATCAGAAAAAAGTTTAACTTTTGTTTCCCAGCCATAACTTTCCGGTTTAGTTTAATATTTTTTTCATTTGTTTAAGTATTTTTTTTTTTTTTTGTAATAATTATTTTTCGATGTGCATTTATGTTGACTCATTTTAGAAGTATAGGATGATGCCTTTTTTCAGCTGGTGTTGTTGTAGGAGAACCCTTTAGTTTTAGTTTTTACACACAACAGACTAGAAAATACATGAGATGTTGCAACGAGTACCAGGGATGGAAAATGAGTATTATGAGGTTAAAATAAAGTAGCCTCGGAGTGGAGGAAACTAATTATTGCAAGGTGTATTCCCTTAACCCATACTATGTCCCTCAACCGAATTTGAAGAAAGTGCCTATTAATACCGTAAGTAATATGTACAGCTATTTCAAATAAGTTAGATACTTTAAATAAGAAATATTATTTTTAGAAGTTCAACATATTCTGTTATTTTTTTTAGATTCTAGAGATATTTCCAAAGCAGTATCCCTGATATTTTTATATACAAAGTTTCCCTATTTACAGTAAACAACCTAAGATCTTATGAGATCTCTATTGGATATCAATGAAAAAATGTCTGCCCCGAGTCTACTATGTATTGAATATATTATCATTATAACTAACTTTAATATAATAGTAGGTAAAATAAGGTAAGGCTATGTAAAGAAGGGGGTGCCGTGACACCAACACTCGGAAGCCCATGAAATTCATTGTGCATCCCTTAAGTTTAGAGGGTAAAGTAGCGAAAGTAGATATGGAATAAAAAAAGAAGATACTAACAGAAAACTAAAGGAAAATAGATTTTATTGCCTGCCCCTCAGCTACTGTTCAGCTATTTCCAGGTCAATATTTTGTGATGGTTATTATCGTTGTTCTCAGGCTCTTCTTATCTGGGCGTAGAAGTACCTCAGACTCGGCCATAAGAATAAATTTCATATTGGTTCTGTCTATAATCATATATTTGTGTCCTATTGGCAGTCTCATCGATTCCTCCTGATGGCTTCCCTACATTAAATTGTCTGATTAAATTTATTTCTCTTAAAGTAATAACGCAAAATCTGAGGAGTGGTGATAACTTCTTACTGCGCATTTAACAATAAAAAACTGAGCAATATTTTATCCTTTAAATTAACAAAAAACAAATATTATTCAAATTCTCAAGATCTACTTTAACTGTTTCAATGGGGTTTTATCTTTTTTTCTTTAAGTGTATCAATACCATTAGTTAATCAATACAAGTATTTTAAAGACAAATATCGCCCATGTTTGACAAGTTTAATCATGCTTAATCTAGTAATGAATCAGCTTAATTTGCAACACTGGTCTTACCTTTTGATGATAACATATCATTATTTAAATATTACAAACGTATTGAAAAGCAAAATGGGGTTAAATAAAATATTTGCGCTTTCTTTTGACTTAATGAACTAGCGTTAATAATTTTATATGAATCCGCGTTTTAAAAACGTTGTTTTGAATAATTGAAAAAAATCGATTGAAAAAAAAAATTAAAATTAAAAAAACAATTGCAATTAAATTAACATTCCCAGCACTGTTTTCTAGATTATACATTTTTAGGGAGTGTAAAAATGTTAAATTCATTTCAATTTCCCTAATGTAAATTTATACATAATTTTTTAATGTAATCTTTATAATTAAATGTTTACAAAGTTTTGCTAAGAATAAGATTATTTTGGTTTATG